>OX326997.1:15813167-15977212 GCA_946800695.1 Geum urbanum
CTATGTTATGCACGCATCCACACACATTTATAATGTATTATTACTTAGATTCGCTCAGTATTATTTTATGTATTTTGGTGAAAGGCATCAACTTACGATTTACGATTTCTTACAAATATTTATTTTCGTCAACTCACTCTAACGTTTTTCCTTTTTTATTTTCCTTTCCCTGGGTCATTTGGTTTTCAAATGCCCAGGTTGCAGAGTCTCAACGGAGATTGGACGTGCACACATATCGAGGCATAACAGAATTCGCCATAGGATTCAGGGTTGATCCTACGACTTAGAATTTTAGTTGGCATGGTTAGTTTATAGTATTTTAGCTTTGGTGTCACAAACAACTTTATGTCCCTATTCCCAGTTATAGGAGCTGTGTTTGGGAATTAGTGTCTTTAATTTATGATTTTCAGGTTATTGAATTTCATTCAAACCGCTTATGGAATTACCAAGTTCAGGTTCTAATGACCATTAAGGGTTTAAATCCAGTTTAAGAAACTAAATCGGGGTCGGGTCTTCACATATATAGTTGGCTTATACTTTAGAATAATGTACAGTAGCCATATATATTAGCCCACTGCATACATTAGCTTTTTAGTATAATGTACAGTAGCCATATACAATGGGTTCTATTTTTTCTAAGAGATATTGATCAGTGGATTTAACAAAGATTTAATCGAGTGAATATAGCCTGGTTATAATCACAATTACATTTAGCATATTAATACTATATTAATAAAGTTCTTTGATTATGTGAGTGTACTAATCTTTGTTATTAATACAATCTTAGTATTGATACTGTTTTTTTATAGTATTAATATTGTTATTGATGGAATGTTTGTTCTTTTAATTTTTGTCAGTTTCAAGTTTTGTATTAAAGTCAATTAGTTATGGCTTTGTGATATTATGGGTCTGTTTGGTATGGCTTTTGAAAGCACTCTCAACATTGAAAAAGTACTTTGATCAACTTCATGGTGTTTGATAACAATTGAAAGCACTTTGAGAAAATTTAGGGAATTACTTACAAGTCTTAAAAGTGATTTTTTAGAAAGCACATGAGAGATGCTTCCTATTAAAAGTGCTTTCGGGAGAAAGCACCAATACTAAAAATCACTTTAAAATCCATCCCAAACAGGCACTATATTTCTTTAGTTATTTTGGTTAGGTATGCAGGTTATTGGTATTATGTTTATCAATTTAGCTACACTTTAGCTCCTTTTTTTTGTTAATGTAAGCTTTGCAAATGTATAGACTTTAAATTGAGTTACTTTTTTGGTGTTGTAGTTTATATCTGTGTGACGATTGAACCCTTACAAAAAAATCATCAAAAATAGTAAATAAACACATAAATCAAGGAAGTACTTGATACGAAAAATTAACATTGACTAATTTAGTCAAAGAACATATCAAACAACTTGTTAAGACGAGACGGTTGCAATGATATATAAGATAAACCTAATTTATTTGTCGGCCACATCACCACTAGTGGCAAACCTCATCACCACCGTCCACCCACTGGGTCGACAAAGTCTAAATGGCAAATTAAACTCACGACTATGTTTGTAACATCGATACGAACCTAACAACATATAACTCGACAAGTTATGGAAAATAATTTTCCAGCCACAGGCGGCAGCACGTGGAGCTCACTTGCCACTAGCGGTGACCACCACATGTGGAGAAGATAAACCTACCAATCTGTAGATCTTGTGTAACAGCCCGAACCAAAATTCACGTATAAATCAGCACCAAAACAGTATTATCGCGAATTAATTGTATTGCGTGAGTTATTAATGACTTTGTCATCGGGCGAGAATTTGACTTGATTTTCTCCACGAAAATTGTAGAATATCTAATTTCGAGCATGTATAAATTTTTAAGGAATTTTTTGGATTTGTGAACTATTTGTTTTGATTTTTGGAAGTTTTTGTTTTCGAATAACTATCGCGATGTTTATCAGAAATTGTTGTAACGGATAAATCGAAAAGAAACTTGTTTTTATCTTTTAATTATTGGGTGTACGATCGAAATAAAGTCGAATAATAGTCGTTGATCGATGGAGGAGCTTCCCCTATAAATAGCAAGTTTTCGAAAATAGCCGGTTTACCTAATTTAGGAAGGCAGAGAGTGAGTTCACCAGGTGTTGATCAACCCGTTAAACCGACCTGGTTTGCCGACCCATTTTTGCGACCCACCGGAAACTTCACCGTCCGGCCACAATTTCAAGCGATTAAGGTATGGATTTTCTTCTCCTCTTGCCCATGAGTGGCTTGGTGTGATTATTTGGGATTTTTAGGCATGTTTAGGAGCAACCCGAATAGGTTTTAGGGGAGGTACGCACGGACGCCGTAGGCGACGGCGCTTCGGCCGTTCTCCAATGACGGCGAGGGGTGGGTTCGACTAGGTTTTGCCCCAGTAGTCGAAACCCCCTAGCCTCGTAGCCCACCGTGCGTCGTAGCCAACATTTGGACACCAAGGGGATTTCCTGAGAACTACGCCGGATTTTGAGTTGGTCACAGAAGGAAAAGACGTATGGCTTGGAGAGAGGAAGAGAATGAGGGGTCAAATGCTCCAAACAGAGTTGTCTGGGCACGGGGCGCATGTGGGTCACATGCCGCCGCCGGAGGAGGCGCTTGACGACCACGCGCCGCCGCCCACGGCGAGGCTCCAGCGAGGAAAATTTTCAAAATTGTCCGGGGAATTTTCGCGGTAGTTTGTGAGTTGATTTTCGCACGGTTTATCGAATTCCATATTAAATGTATGTGTTATTTATTCAGGAGATCGCGATCGAGATTTTAGCAAGGAAACATCCGTCGGACCACAAAGCTAGCTTTATACTGTGAGTGGACACCTTATTTGTTATAGTTGAGTAGCAAGTCTAGTTATTATTATTTTCAGTTCAGTTTTCAGTTCCAGATCAGTTTGTGCTTTCATTATTCAATATATATTTTTGGAGGCTTGTTCAGTTAGTTGTGCATCGATGCATTAGTTACTCGGCTGATCTTCGAGTGGCTCCAGGGAAGTACCAGCACTTACCCTCTGGCATTCAAGTCGTCTTTGTGTCAGGAATCACCGGACGACTTTAGTAGCTCAAGATCAGAGGACCCCAGTCACTGCCTCCACCTGAGCACGATACTCAAGAAGGGTCAGGTGTCCCCCTCGACGTATCCTTGTTGTTACATTTTTAGTATTTTAGACTCGCTATCAGAAATAATTATTTTATTTACAGAAAGGCATAATGTAGATTTTACATCATATATCTTGAATTTATTATCGTCCACTCACTCTAACGGTTATTATTTTATATGTCTTTCCTAGGCCTTTCGATTTCCTCTGCCTAGTTTGCAGTTGTTATCCTATGATTGCACGTCAGAGACGGAGGCGTAAAGTTTGTATTACTGTACTCATCTAGTAGGTTCCTAGCTTAACCTGCTAGTCTTATATTATATATATATTAGAAGTCGCTCTAAATACTGTATAGAGTTTGACTCTGTTGTGTTTTATTTTCCACATAGTTTTCGGATTTCTTATCACCTTCTGTAAACAGTATATATTTATAGTAAATTTAGAATTTGGTTTATTTAAGAAATCAGGCTGGAATTTGGTGCCCACAGTTCTTTTTTGTGGACATTTTAGAAGTGTGTTTTCCTTGCAGGTTTTTGAAGAAACTATGGCAAAAAATTTGTAAACTCATGTGTTGTTAGGGCTTAATTCTGGTTTAGACAACTAAATTGGGATCGGGTCCTTTCATCTTGACAACAGAGCATTAGGTCATAGGTTCTGTAGACTTCTGCAGTTGTGTTACTAAGGACATTTAAGAATACATAGCACTTTCGAAGCGATGGCCCAACCGACCGGCAAATCCCCATCAATGCTCACAGTGTTGTGTGTTTTTAAATGTTTAAGGTTTCTTTACGGTATCCTTCGTGTCTGTTGACTAATGTGTTTTCTAATCCATAGGAGATGCCTCATAGACGTGGAGCCCGCGTTAATAGGGCTGAGGATCATGATAAGGATCACCGAATGCGTGGCTTGCTTATGCGAGTTTTATAATTAGAGGAGCGTTTTGATTCCGTAGCAAATGAAAGAATAGCTGGAGCAACTACTTTCTCCGGTTCCAAATATCCTGAAATTTGTGAGGCATAGATAGTCCAGTTGAAGCGTGTATTTGAACGACTTTCAACAATATGGCCAGAATCGAGCACACCGGCGTCGAGAAGTTTTGAAGTAAAACGGGTCAGTTTTAACCCGTGGGTCAACGTGGGTCAACCCAAAAATCCCAAAAATGGAAACTTTCCTAAATTGTCTCGTATTTATACCGTATACATATCATACACACACGTACCCAAATCAACTGTTCAAAACAAATATGATCCAAATCGAACGGTCACGATTAAATCAAAAATAACACTTTTATATATATTTACCAACCGACTTCAAAACTCGTTAAATAATTGCTCGCACATCCGAAAAAATCCCCGAAAAATATCACGAGCTCGAGATTAAATACTCTACAATTCTCGTGAAGAAAGTCAACTCAAATTCTCACCTGATGAAATAGTCGTTAACAAACTCAATTATGTGACTAATCTGCGATAATTCAATTTCGTGCTGATTAATACGTAGATTCTGCAAACGTTCCTAAATTGTTAGAAGTCCCTAACAAGGAGCAAGTAAATGCCACACCTTGGGAAGGTAGCATTCCTCCTGCTCATTATGGAAGTATGGCGTCGACCTCGACTCCTAACCGAAAGATGGGGAGACCAAGAAAATCTACTTATGAGCCGCTGGTAAAAAGCAGGCAATCTAGGCACAAAATGATCCATTAGTCATCAACACTGTGAATCCTTCACATGAGATTATTTCTTATTACAATTATGTCCTAGAATCCCAATTGATAATATTGGGGGACGTTTCAGTGTCAATGGTGATGTCAGAAAACAAAGAAATCTTACTTAGGTACACAAGTTCCACATCTAGTCAAGGTAGTGTTCCTCCTGCTCATTGTGGAGGTATAGTGTCGGCCTCGGCTCTCACCCAGAAAAGGGGGAGGCCAAGAAAGTCCATTGATGAGCCGCCAGTTAAAAAGCAAACCATCCAGGCACAAAATAATCTTCGCTATCAACATTGTGAATCCTTGACACGAGATTGTTTCTAACTGCAATTATGTCCTAGAGTCCCAATTGACAACACTAGGGGACGTTTTAGTGTCAATGGTGATGTCAGAAAACAAAAAAATCTCACTAAGTTATACAAGTGTGCGTTATTATAGATAGATCTTCCATGTTACTTAATGATGCCTTTGCTTATTCTGTCACTCAGGAAATCATTAACGACTATCAAGTGGAACCTCGCTCTATTGTTGATTGTTAACATAGAGTAGATTGGCTGAAATAGAAAGATGTAATCCATGCTGAACTAGTCTCTCTTACAACTAATAAGTTTTTGGTCCGTTAGTGCAATGCCCACCGAATGTTAAGCTACTTTGACAAAAATGGGTCTTTGTTCTGAAGCTCAATGAGAAGAATGAAGTCTTGCAGTACAAAGTGAAACTAGCGGCGCATGGGTTTCCTTAGTGCCCTGGAATTGATTATGAGGAGACGTAGTCTCCAGTAAGGGACATTATTACTTTGTGCAACTTAGTCAGTTTGGTAGTGTCCAAAAAACTGAGTATGCAGCTCATGGATGTGGTTATAATATATCTCTATGAGAATCTTGATTCAAAGATGAAAGTGCTAGACGACATAGTTTTACCCAAATCTAATAACTCCAAACCATAGAGTGCTCATCTGATAAGATTAAGACATTCACTATATAGATTGAAGCAATCTAGTCGGATGTGGTACATACGTCTAAGTGACTACTTAATTGAGAATGGATACAAGAATGAAGATTTATGTCCATGCATGTTTATTAAACAAAGAAGTTCAGGATTTGTCATTGTAGCAGTCTATGCTGATGATATGAACATCATTAGATCTCTTGTTGACATTAATGAGACAGTTGGCTACATGAAATCCGAGTTTGAGATGAAACACCTTGGAAAGACTCAACTTTGCCTCAGTTTAGGGCTAGAACATCGAGTTGGTGGAATTCTTATTCACCAGACTGCTTATGTCCAAAAGATGCTCAGACGATAACATAGAAAAAACACACCATCTTAGCACACCAATGGTTGTTCATAGTCTGAAACCCAAAAGTGATCCATTTCATTCGAAAGAGAATGATGAGGAAATTTTAGGAGCTGAAATTCCATCTCTCAGTGCAATTAGAGATTTTTTGTATTTATCTCGTTGCACACGTCCAGACATTGCCTTCTAAGTGAACTTATTAGCTAGATTTAGCTCTGCGCCTACGCAACATCATTGGAATGGAGTAAAACATATCTTCTCGTATTTGAAGGGATAAATTGACTTGGGCTTATTCTTTCCCTACAAAGAAACTGGAACTCCCTAATGGATGCCAGAAATGCAGAATTTTGATCCGTTGAATAAGAATTCCAGGGAGTCCTTCAACCTGTCGGAAGAATCCTTCGACCCGTTGAAGGATTATACATCTACGAACACCGCACCTTATTGCAGTATAGTCCCCTATTCTAAGACACCCAATGATGTGTTGGTAAGATTTGTTGATCCAGGTATCTCTCTAACCCACATAGAGGACAATCTCAAACTGGTTATGTTTTCACCTATGGAAACATGACGATTTCTTGGAGATCTACAAAGCAAACCTTTGTTGCTACTTCCTCGAATAATTTTGAAATCATAGTTCTGCATGAAACTGTTAAAGAGTATATCTGGCTTCAGTAAGTAATACACCATATTCAAGGGTTTAGTGAATTACATCCTACTACGACAACACCAACCTGCATCTTTGAGGATAATACAACTTGCAATGAGCAGATGAGGTTGGGTTTCATTAATGGTGACAATACAAAGCACATTTTGCCAAAGTTTTTCTACAATCAGCAACAACAACAGTTATTGAATATCTATGTGAGCCAGATTGGTTCTGCGGATAATGCTGCAGACTTCTTCACCAAGTCACTTCAAAAATCTACTTTTGAGAAAAATGTGAAGCGCATTGGAATGCGATGCTTATCTGAACTCCGGGCTTGAATTAGCAATCAGGGGGAGTTATTTTGGTAGACATCAGGGCGAATCTACATCACATGTAGTATCATCTGTAGTTGGTGCGCTGTCCTTTTTTTCCTTCGACCAAGCTTTTGTTTTACCCTTGAGATTTTTGTTTATTTGACAAAGTTTTTAGTGAGAACGCACATTAGGAGCTCGACACAAGTAGGAATGTTTTGGAAATTGTATTTCGTATCTTCTGGTCTGTATTTTGTACTAATTAGTTTAGAATAGAGATTCTAGGAATCCCTAATTATTCGGGGCATTGCTTTTAATGCTAGTATAAAGATATAGTGATTAAAATTTCAGCTATTATTATCTTATCCTTCAACAAAATCACATTTCTGTAAAATTAAAATTGTCAGTAAAAATAAGAAAGCTTTCACCAAAATCATCTAAACCAAGAATGTACAAAATCTGGATTCTAAAAACATGTATCTGAAATATGCAGAAGATATTCTATACACAACAGTGTAATTGTACCGTCTACGTGACAAGTTTTCATTGGCTCAAAACTAAACAAAAGCTATCAGAAATAATATAAAAAAAAGACTAAATTTCTGCTTTGCCCTCGTTCCGCTTCATTCAAGTAGGCAAGTGCAACAAGTTTTCATTGGCTCAAAACTAAACAAAAGCTATCAGAAATAATATAAAAAAGACTAAAATTTCTACTTTGCACTTGTTCCCCTTCATTCTAGTAGGCAAGTGCAACAAGTTTCGATTGGCTCAAAACTAAACAAAAGTTATCAGAAATAATATAAAAAAAAAAAAACTAAAATTCCTGCTTTGCTCTCGTTCCCCTTAGGCCTCATCATTTGGCCCGAGAAGCCCAAACCCGGTCCGACTCCAAAAAAGCCCGCAATGGGCCCAGCCCATCGACCAATGGGCCGGGCTTGGGCTTAGTGTCTCAAACCCAGCCCGGCCTGTAAAAGTCCGGCCCGAAAGCCCTTAATATATTTTAATTTATGGATTATAATTTAGACCTATATAAAAAAAATTGCAATAAGGAAACAATGTTATAATCTATTTACCTGTTCAATTTTCTCTTTATATAAGGAAATAAGACTACAACAAATTGCTAGTTTAATCTTTTCTTGATATGTAGTCACTCTTTAAAGTGAGAACAAATTTTAGTGTTTGTTTTTCTTCATACTACATTTTTATTGTCTACTTGGATAGTTGGATTTGTTCTTAGATTCTCAATTTGCCTACATGGCCTTAATAAATAAATTTTAGTTTTATATAAAAATATATATTTTATTCTTTATTTTGAAAATACTATATGTGTTTTAATTTGATTTTTGAGTATTGATCTAATGTTTACAACTAGTACATTGAAAACTTATTTTTATGTAGAAAACAATTAGGCTCAGTCCGACTCGAAATTTATAGAGATACCTGGCCCGGTCCGGCCCAAAGTCCGCAAGGCCCGACCGACCCATTAACGACTCTTAATTCTCCTTCATTCTAATAAACAAGTGCACTTACACTACTGTGTATAGAATAATTTTCTCCGAAATATATACCAATTTTGTTTGTTTGACGCATGTGGAAAAGTACCGTTGTTGACGAAGACAACGACTTGCCATCTCTCTCTTTTCGTTTATTTCACATGAAGACCGCGAAAACGCAACAAACCAAACCACATAAACGCTCTCTCTCCATTAACGACTCACACTCTCACACGCTTGGCCTCCTCTCAGATCGTGTGGGATCCCAAATCCAAAGCCCCTTCAGTCAGAGAGACTACGCTCTAACCACTACTACTACAGTCTCTCTTCCTCTCTACTCCTCTCTCTCTCTTTCAATCCTTTCACAACTTCTCTGAAGTCTGAACTTCACTTTGCCTTCATTGCACTTTTCTCTGTTCAACCACCAAACTCTGCTCTCTTTTTCTTCTTCTCTCAGCTTCTCAAAAGCTTAAAGCTTTAGACCCTTTATTAAGTCTGGTGGCTTCAGCCTTCTGAGTCCTCTCTCTGCAAGTGTCGGTGGGATCCGATCCCCGCCACTCTTCTCATCATTGTTTCTATAATTTAATGCTGCTCGCTCTGCTTCTCATTATAACAAGTTTCTCTGTTCATCATTAATTCATGCAATGTATGTATGCTCTATTTTTTTTCTTCTTATTTTTTCAAATAATTTGGTTTTGTTGTTTGTTTGCTGTTATTGCACATGGGTTTAACTTGTTTTTGTTTTGGTTAAAGCTTCGACCTTTTGCCGTTGAATGAAAAAATGGATAAAGCGTGGCTGTGGAAGAAGAAATCTACGGAGAGGCTGCCCATTGTTGGAGGAACTGACAAGGTCAGCGGTTCGTCAAAAGGAAATGAAGATGTGGTGAGCTTTATATAAACTTTACTGTGTTTGTTGCCAATTCGATGTCAGAACTTTGTGCATGTTGAATTTAAATTTTAGTGAAATCCAGTATGAGATTAGGCCTAGACATTAATCTGATGATGAAAGATGCTACTTTGGCGTGAGGAAGGCCAAGTTATCTGAACAAAATTGGTTAAGTTAATATGGAAGAGTCAATTCTCAGTTTCTCTCACCTAACTAGTAACAATTTCTCTGTGAATATGCGGAAAGCTTCTCTTTCAGACATATATGTGGTGACCGAGATGGCAGTTCAGAATTTGGATAAGTAGTCTCGAAATTTTAAAACTCAAATTTGAAGGCGAGTCTCATACTTGGTACTCAAGATGACATAGCTGTTGATTTACATTTTCCGGTTTTCGTTTTTGCCATCTAGATTATGTATTCCACGTATCATGGTCTGAAAGCAGATAGGCAACTCTATGACTATAAAACTTCTTAAACTAAAGTATGACTTTTGATGATCATAAGTTCATAACATGTGGTGTGCTGCCATAGAGTTTGGGCTCTGATCTTATAATATGATTTTACAAAGAAGGTATGATTTTTGATGATCATAAGTTCATAACATATGGTGTGCTGCCATAGAGTTTGGGCTCTAATCTTATAATATGATTTTACAAAGAAGTTAAAATATGATTTTATAATGGAGTGGCTGCTATCAGTGTTGAGGATTGAAGGGTGTCTGTGATGCTTGCTGTTTAAATCCACTCTCTTTGTGTTTTCAGATAGAGGCACTTCTGAATGAAAAGGCAGTGCTAGAGAAAGATCTAAAAACATTAAGCAATAAGTTTTCTTCAGCTCTTTCTGATTGTAAGAGTAAAGATGAACTTGTGAAGAAACATGCTAACATGTCACAGGAAGCTGTTCAAGGTAATTCCTTTGTTTGGAAATCGTGTTGCAATAAGTTTCCATCACCTCCTTATTTGGTTAATAGTCTTTGTTATATATTTTTTTGGTATAGGCTGGGAGAAGGTAGAAGCAGAAGCAGGTTTTCTAAAGCAAGAATTAGATAAATCTTTGCAACTCAGAGATGCTGCTGAAGAAAGAATATCTCAGTTGGATGGAGCTCTCAAGGAGTGCATGCAACAGCTACGATTTGTTCGAGACGAACATGAGGAAAGGGTTCATGATGCTGTGATGAAGACAACGAGGGAATACGAAAAAACTCAGATGGCCTTGGAGGCAAATTTAGCAGAGACCAGTAGAAGGCTTTCTAACATAGCCGCTGAAAACACCCATGTGAATAAAGCTCTTTTATTAAAGGAAAAGCTGACAGAAGACTTAAGAAAACAAATGAGTCAGATGGAAGCAGACTTACATGCACTCATGAATAGATTAGAGTCCACTGAGAAAGACAACACATCCTTGATATATGAGGTTCGAGTGCTTGAGAAAGAACTTGAGATCAGGAATGAGGAGAGAGAGTTTAATCGTCGGACTGCTGATGCAGCTCACAAGCAACACCTTGAGTGTGCAAAGAAAATTGCAAAGTTAGAATCAGAATGTCAGAGGTTGCGTCTCCTGGTTCGGAAGCGATTGCCAGGTCCTGCTGCCTTGGCGAAAATGAAAAATGAAGTTGAAATGTTGGGACGAGATTCTGTTGACATGAGGAGAAGAAGTTTGAGCCCAAATGGTTTACGATATGACTCTAGTGCTGACAGATTTCCTGAGACCCCCACCAAAAGGATCAGTGTTCTAACAGAGCAGTTATGTGCTACGGAAGAAGAAAATGCGTTTCTCAAGGAAGCACTCAATAAGAAGATGAATGAGCTACAGTTTTCCAAAAACATGTATAACCGTGCAGCCTCGAAATTATCACAAGTTGAAACAGTGGTTGGAGAATCCCCAAGAGGCACTCTTATGCCACATACTCTTTCTGTGGCATCTATGTCTGATATTGGCAGCGATGATAAGGCTAGTTGTGCTGAATCGTGGGCTTCCGCTTTGATTACAGAACTGGAGCAATTCAGAAATGAAAAGCAAAGAGGCTCGCTGACATGCAAAACTGTTGGTGCTTCTGACATAAATCTGATGGATGACTTTCTTGAAATGGAAAAACTAGCAGTGGTCTCTTCTGATAAACAAAGTGTTGGTTCTTATGCTTCCTCACCAGCTAATGCATTTGTTGGCCACTTGGAAACTCAGTATTCCTCAGAACTAGTGGGTAGCAATATAGTTGCTGCATCTGACAGTGAGTCAGGCTTCAGTTTGTCAAACCGGGAGGCCAACCATGGTGGTAACGAGAAAACTCCTCATTGGCTCCAGGATATAGTGAAATTAGTGTTAGAACACAGCCGAGTTGCAGGAAGAAGCCCTGAACAAATACAAGAAGATATAAGAGTAGGATTAGCATCTACAGCCAATCCTTCTTGTGCTAAAAGCTGCATTTCATGGAAAGGTTCAAATTTTTCTCCAGTAACTGATTCACCTATTCGAGCAAGCGGTGAGCAGATACAACCAGATCTTAGTAAATCAATTTGCAAAATAATTGAGCTCATTGAAGGAACCAGTGTGCCATCTGCAGATTCTAACACAGAGGCCACGCATAACAGTTCAGAAACAGATACAGGCTACATTTCTCGTGTTTTCCAGTGGAAATCTTCTGAACTTGGCACTCTTCTACAAAACTTTGTTCATTCTTGTTACGATCTATTAAATGGAAAGACTGGCTTTGAAAAATTTCTCGACGAACTAACTACGGCTTTGGACTGGATTTTGAACCACTGCTTTTCACTTCAAGATGTTTCAAGCATGAAGGATGCAATTAAGAAGCAATTTGATTGGGATGATACGCGAAGTGAAAGCGAAGCAGAAGTTGGAATGTTTGGTCACTATTCAGACACAGACAAACTTCGAGTACCCAGAGAATACTCACCACTTAGGCCTATGGCTGCTTCTTCAAATGGCCACAACCCTCAAATAGAAGAGCTGCAGTCCAATTTGGTCTTGGACAACAAGAAATTAAAGGATGAACTGGTGAATATAGAATCTGCCAAAAATGATTTGGAAGGGATACTTCATTCAGCCAATGATAAGATTGAGCTCCTGATCAGTCAGCTTGAGGAATCCGAGAAAACTATAGCCAGCTTACAAGCAGAGTTACAGAGTTTAAGAGAGTCAAAAAATATGATTGAGGATCAACTTAAAATTCACAAGAAGATGAATGAAGATCTTGACATCCAGTTCACAGAGGCCAGGGTTCGATTGAATGAAGCTCATCAGAAGTTTTCATCTCTAGAAGATGAATTCGAGAATAAGTACAAATGCTGTGAAGAACTGGAAGCGTCATGTCTTGACCTGCAGCTTCAGCTTGAGAGGTACCTATGATAAAAAAATATATGTATCTTATAGTTGACTACTGTTCAAGCTTACCTGCAGCGTTTTCATGTTTGTTGTATCAGTCTGAAGAAGAAAAGCCTTGATTTCGAACACAATCAAGAGGAAAAGCAAGACCAAACTGTAAGTTAATATCCTTTTGTACATGTGTCTTTACTGATAAGTAAAATAAAAAGGAAGAGGAGATCAGTTTAAATTCCCAGTTACACCAGCATTTGCCCTACTGGAGGCATGATGTGAATAGAAACTTTCTGGTTCAAGAATAAGTCACTTGTCTAGAGTATTTAAGATTCAACATACATTTTTCTAGATTTGATGGTGTGATGCAACTTAATTATATATTTATGCGGAACTTGAAGACTCACTAGGAAATGTTATATGCTCTTTGATTGTGCTTCTTATCGTTCGATTTGTTCCATTACATAATAATTCAAAGTTTTCTCATTCTTTACTTGTCGGTGCTCAAGTTGATGGTAAAGTATTCTTGACCAAATTTGCAGGAGTGCGAGATAACAGCTGCTTCAGAAAAGTTGGCAGAATGCCAAGAGACTATACTCAACCTCGGGAAGCAGTTGAAGGCAATGGCTTCCCCAAGAGAAGCAGCCTTTTTTGACAAGGTCATCACTAATCCCACCGATGTAAATCCCACGACAGCCATAACCACAGGCCCTACCTCACAGAAGACCATGAGCCGCCGGTCCTCTCTACTAGATCAGATGTTAGCAGAAGATGCCCCCAGAACCAAAGATCTTACATCTTCAAAGACAAAAGAAGTTTATAGTAATTCCACATCCACATTTGGACCCAAGAGAGTAGTAGAACCCCTCGAGAATATCCTCAATTTAAGTGTTAAGTACTCTGCCTCTCGGGAAGATGACAACGGTTCTACTGGTTCATTTGCTCTCGTGCCTAAGAAGAAACGAGGCAGTGGGAGTTTGTGGAGAAGGCTACTGTGGAGAAAGAAGAAAGGTAACAGCAAGAAAACACTCCTTCCGATCGCCTCATGATAGTGAGCTATCATATGTTAAATACACCATTGGAGCTCCGGGCTCAGCTTTGATGGCAGTTTGGTTTGTTACACATTTGGAGTGGGAAATAATAAAGGCTACAAGTTCTGTTGGTCAATTGAGAGATATTGAAGAGTGCCCGAGTGATTTTGTTTTTGATTGGCATACTTTGCATTACTCCTGTATATATACCAAAGCCTAGCTAACTAGAAATGTCAGCACATTAGAAGTTGACACTTTTGTTAGTTTTGCCCTTATAATTCCAGCTTTGTACAAGCGAAATTTCCCGATCAATAAAGCCACCTTTGTTTGGTCCAAACAAATTTGAGTAGCTTCTTCGCCTTCTTGTTTCAGAAGATGAACAGTATGATATATCAATATAGCCTAAAATTTTAACCCCATGAAATTCTGAACAAATCACAAAATTGATATCAAATTGTCACAAGCGTCAAACTTTCACATTATGGATGAATAAACAGAACACAAGTACTGTAATACAACTGTATTTTATTAATCAGAAGAGGCATTAAAGTTCAAGCAAAGTCATTTCCTGACAAGCTCTCTCAAGAACAAATTTATAATCGTCTGCAAGGTAACCAACAGATCTGCTAAAACTTACGTACTCAACAGAAGAGCGTCTACTGTCATGACACTAAGTCTGTAATTCAATTTGATACATCTCTTCATCTTTACTATCAATCTCTGTATAGTACAAACTTCGCAATATCAGGGAGGCCACCTTCTTTGTAACAATTAGCAACCTGCTCGACATATTCGTCCCAGCTTTCTTCAACAGAAGCTAGATCCAACAAAAAAGCTGCTTCATCCAATGCAACCTGAAAAAGATGGAACTATGCAGATAAGAAATCAAAATCACAAATTTTATTGCTTTCCGGAAGGTCATATGAGATAGTGATTATGAAACCTGTGCCGGGGCTTTTCCTTTTTTAAGATCTGCTTGCCTTCCTTCCTCACTCACCCTCTCTTTAATGTACTCAATTTGTTCATCATCCCATTGTGCTATATCAGCAACTTCCTGCATCACAAGTAATACATTGCAAAATGTCGAAAATAATTTTTGCAGAGGATTGGGAGATAAGACGACGTAGGAATGATGAACCAAAGTGGAGAACCTGGTATTTGCAACCCAAAGTCCACCATGGTGATTTTAAAGCTCCCCTAGCAGCATCTTTAGCTTCAACTGTACGCCCAACCCTATAATTTTCAGATAAGGCTCCTTGTAAGATGAAATCTAAGCGATCAAGTAGACTGATTCACAACAAAGTATAAGAGAAAGGAACTGGTGAAGTTTCCTACGGACTTCAGCAAAACCTCAGCATTGAATACAAAAGGCCGTGCAAATCCCGGAAAATGCTCCTTCTTTGTATAGAACTCTCCCGTTACCAACGCAGAAACCTTCCAAAAGCATAAAGATATTAGGACTACACAGTCAATGATAAAAATTCTGCTTAGGGGCAGCAGCAAAATTCAGGTACTTACTTGGTCCCCTTCCTCAAAATGAAACTTCACTTTGCGCTCCAAGACATCTGGAAACAAACCAACCTGCAACCAAACTATAAATTAGTATTTATGTTTTCCAATAGATGGAAACAAAGAAGAAGTATAAGACATCTGAGAATACAATACACATCTTTCGTACTTTACTTAAAATGTATATATCTAGTTTCGAAATTTCTGACTTGGCAAAGTCACCCTTCTTATAAAGTTTCTCCCCGGCATCACCAGATGCATGAAATAACTCTTTGTTGCTTTCTCCAGAGGATTTAGCATCTTCTTCAACTAGGATTCTATGGATAAGTTGATCTACCTGTGGACGAAATAATGAGATTCCCTTATGAGACTCCCATAACAGTAGGAAATTTCCACTGTACAGTACATTGCAGAACAATGAACTTACATTCTTAGCTAAAAGCCACACCCCATGCTTCTTGACCTCAACTACTGGCATATCCATACTGCAGTAGTTCAACTATATTAATAAAGTACTTTGAAAAGAATCAGACTCGTTCTTGACAAACACTCACCCGGGTGGAGCTGTTGGCCACCGCAACAATGCAGTAACAGAACCTGTTCACAAACAATACTTCAAAATTGTATCAGTTTGAACTACAACCCATCACTTGGGCAGTACTCAACTAACCAAGCACGAAGCTTTTCCATACCTGAGCTGCTTTTAGCTAGAGGTATAGCAAGAGGGATTAAACCTTGCTTGGCTCCTGGTGATATAATAGAATCACCTGTAATGCGTATGAGAATGTATCTAAAATTTTCAAAATCAAACCAGATGAGCATAAGAAAATGCATTGACTCCTTGCATTAAAAAACACTAAAGCCTACATCCATAACCAATACATTGTCTTCTACAACTCAAAACAAGCAACCTGTCTACTAAAGATGAAATTTTTACACTCTACTCTATAACAAGACTGGAATTCTGGAAAAGATTGAATCTTGAAGTGAGATTAATGAAGCAAAGCAATGACCCACCTCTGGTCTTGAGCATTTTCAGAAGCTGACTCAAATGCTGCGGAGGCTGAGTTCCCGCCACCTCCTTAATGAAAGACACATGGTCTGCAAAGCAATTTCAGACACCAACCTTTAAAAAAACACGACATATTGACGAAGCACTTCGCAAAAACCAAACAGTGCCTTAGATTACCGGAAGTGGAAGAGGAATAAGAGCAGCGGATACTGGCTCTACCGTGGCCAATAAGCACGGTGGGTAGAGTGGTGGCTCGAGGACGTCCGTACAGTACTCCGCCGCCAACTTTCATTTCTGTGTGACTTACTGGTTCACTGGTGCGCTCTGCTTCGGCTTTTGTTTATCACAAGTTTTGGAAACAACATTCTCAGCCACATTAGATTGGGCCATAAAAGGTTCTAACTTTTACTACCCACTCTAAATCTATGGGCCTCGACCCATATAACTTAACTTTCCAAATGGTGCTAAACTTCTTTTTTGCTTCTTGAAATTTCCAGACACATCACACACTCATCGGCTGCTTCAATTATTGATTGGATTAAATTCACCCATACATAAATTCTTGGTGCTATAATAAAAAGATTTCAAATTTTAAAACTTATCAAAATAGTACCCAAATTTTAAAATCGTATTATCATGGTACTTACGTCAATTTTTTATCCATTTACCGTTAACTTTGTTGACGTGGCAATTTTTTTTTACAAAAAATTGTAAAAAGACCTTAATGCATTTATTTTATTTATTTTTCTTTTCCTCTCTCTCTCTCCCCCCAAACTGAGGTCGACAACGAACTCTGTCGGTATCACCTCCGGCATTTGACCCCTAACTTGTCGCCTTCGACTTTTGGAAGGGTGGAGAGGAAAACCCCCATGGTGCTGCCACCCATTGGCGGCCAAATCTCCGCCAATGACGGCGACATCCAATCGGTAAAACTCAAAACTTCTTGGGTTCAATTTGTGTATGAGAAGCGATGCATGACAAGTTTCAGGGCAGAAATTACAAGAGGGAAGAGAGAGGAAGAAGTTGTGACCAAAATGGCGGCGAGTGGTAGCTGGACGGCGAAGATCCGACTGGGTCAATTTTTTGGGTTGGGTCGCGTCATCGGGTCCAAATTCGAGTCGCGCGAAGTGGTTCTCACCCACCTAGGTAGAAATGAATCAACAACCCAGATCTGATACACTAAAGATCTAATGGTCAACAAAATTTGACCACTGGTAGATTTTTAAGTAATCACGTAATTACTCCAAACTTATAAAATTCATCACAATTTGCTCGGATCTCCAAAAAATTCAATAAAAAATGCACGAACTCTTAATAATATCTTCTACAACTTTCATGAAGAAAGCAGGTCCAAATTCATAATTTATATAATAAAAAAAATTAATTGCAATGAACCTTGATAAACGTGGTGTATGATGCTCAGCTCGATAATTAGTGCGACTAATAATGATTAACTCACTAATATATGTTCGAGTCGCTACACTGGTCTCGCCGCTGGTGGTTTTACTTGAGGTTTTTTCACCATAAATTTTGAGGATATCATTGTTATGGTAGCTAAAGTTTGAATATCATGTTGATATTCATCAAGTTATAATAGACGTAAATTGACTAAAATACCCTTGTTCACAAAAAAAAATTGTCACATCAGCAAAGTTAACGGTGAATAGATGAAAAATTAGCGTAGGTACCACAGTAATACGATTTTAAAGTTTGGGTATCATTTTGATAGATTTTAAAGTTCGAGACCCTTTTTGGTATAGCACTAAGAGTCTGGATACCACGAGTAAATTTAATCCTTATTGATTATATATGAAATAGAAAAAACTTGCACGGTACTATGTTGAGGATGTCAGGACTCTACTAAGATTAGAGCAAATCCACACATATTCAACAATGAAATTGGATTGGATATTTAGATTGCTGCATTGAGCACTGGCGGAGCCAGCCTCAAGCTTACTTGGGCTTAAGTCGGGTAAGTTTTGTGAAGTTAGAAAAAACTTACTTCAACTTAAAAAAAAAATGTACTTCACATAATAATTTCTTTTCTCTTTTATTCATTCACGCAATCTCTTTTGTGATACCGTCGTCTCAAAGTCATTGCTTATTTCCTCTTTCTCAATAAAATAGTATAAACTTTTTACAATCTCAATGATTTAATATTTGACTATAACATCTATTTTTGATTTTGATTTTGATTATGTTTTTAGTGTTTTCTTTGCATCATCTAACTCTTTTAAGTTTAAAACTTTAAACTTTTGTGAGTTATGATTCTAGGATTATATTTATTTTCCTTAGTTTACTATGTTAAAATTAAATAAATGCGGTGAAGTAACAAAAAATTTAAAAATTATTTATGCGCTGCACAGTATAGTGTCGGATTACAATTAGCTTTGATAATATTTTAATCCTGGCTCTGCCGAGGTTATTGAGTGCAAAATTCTGATCATAATTGAAGTTCAATTTAATCAATTTCTTCGATTTCTAGCTCGAGGACGTATTCGTTAGGATTTATCGTGCACGTAGACGTATTAATGTATGTATCAATTCATGTATGATTCAAATATTCGGTCTTGTACGTCCTGCAAGCATGCATGTCCAGCCACACACACCTGTGACCTGTATACAGAGATCGAGCTAGGAGAAACAGCAGATCGATCGATATGATTGAGAGAAAAACATGGTGGTCATCAAGCTCATCTAGAACATGGTAGAGACAAGCTCGGTGAAAGCTGCAGCGAACAATATGTGATGTACATGCGGACTGAAAAGATGTGATATATATATATATGCACGTAAAGTCTGTATGTCCTTGGCAAAAAGAAAAGAAAAAACGAATTATAGATATCCTACTACGTACGTATGTGAAAGAGATCGACAGGCATAATAGAAGAAGAAGAACAAACATATAGATCTCTATCTTAGTACGGGTATGAAAGCGGGTACGTAGAAGTGAAACGTTTAAAAATATGAAAGCACAATTTCTTAATTTTTTAGAAAGTGGGTACGTAAAGAAAGCATGAAATATATTAATTTGAGTCAGGTTTAATAACATTTAAGTTAATTTGTACACAATATTTTACATCAGTTATAAATCAATGAATTTAATAACTATCAACGGTGTAAAATTGAATGATGTGGCAAAACCATAAAAAAATGAATATTATTTAAGAAATTACTTTAATTGATAAATTAATTTCTAGCTTTAATCTTCATCTTCCATCTCTTTATTTTCTTCTTTGTGTTCATCAATCTGTGATTTTGGGTTTTGTTCTTCATCTTCACACGAGTAAAATTTAACTGCTTTCATCTCAAATAGAAGATATATAATCTTCAAAGTTTGGGTCGAAATCAGCTACTTTGAAACCTTTTTGTTTCAAAGATCAATCGATTGGTCTGATCACCAAGGACCGGGCTGGGTTTTGCAAGATCCATTCGTCGAATTATCATTACTTATACTGCAAATCACCTTCATCAAATTGAAAATTGATTTATCATCCGCCCAATTAGGTTTTCAACTTGCAAGTTCCCAATCTTAATTTGAAATCTAAAATACCCACATCCCGTCCTCCCATTTTAACTGCAACAATGAATTATCCAATACCATAAAAATCTAAGTATACTATGTAACAAAAGCGGATCAGTTACAAAACCCAGAAATCACAATTGTAACAAGTACAAATCTAAAATTAGCAATGATGATAAGAATATTAGAAAAAGAAAAAAATGAAGAACTTAACTCTGAAAGATGAAAACCCAAAAAAAATAGATGAAGGCTCAAGACGGTGATGATTAATTAGATCTAACTCATATAAACTTTTATCAAATAAAATGAAGAGATAGAAACATTAAACTTATTGAAATTAATTAATTAATAAAATAAGGTAAATATTATGACATATTTAACTATTTTTTTCTGTTAATCAATTCTGTCATCGTTGATCTCCACCATTCAATGTTCTTTCATCCAAAAGTCTTAAATATATGTAAAAATTTGTATAAAAGTTATGATGTCATTGAACTCAACCTTATTAATTTAATAAAAATATATATATAAGAAATTACTTTGTTTCGAAATAATATAAGAAAATACCTTGAATTAGGTTTTTTTTTAAAATGAGCTTAGTTGGTTTGAACCGTTATTTTTTACCAATTGGACGTGTATTATAGAATCCCCAGGCTCACAAAAAGCACAAAAGCACACCCGCACGGATGAGCAAGGTTAATTAAAGGGTAAATTACACTTAAGGTCAGTTATGTAAGATTAGTTACGTATAAGATCACCTTACTTTTCTTTCATAATTAAGGCCATTTGATAAAACAAAAAACCTTGAAGTTTGATTGATTTACATCGAATGCCCTTTCTGTTTTCCCTCTTCTGCTTCACACCAAAATCAGAACGAAACAAAATTCAAACCATGCCCTAGCCCTAGCAGAGCTCCATTCTCCTCTTCACTCTGATTCCGATCCCATTCCACATACCTCCGAGTTCGAATTCCGTCACAGCAGCCCAGTCTCCATCTCTACTTTGATTGTCGTCGTCAGCCTGTGGTTTCCGAACACCACGAGCCCGACGTCGTCCGACGCCACCCCTACAGACAAACGCCACCGTATCCCTCCCTCAATTTCAGGTCTCTCTCTCTCTCTCTCTCTCTCTCTCTCTCTCTCTCTCTTTCTCTCTCTCAGATTTGATTCTCTGTCTCTTTCTCTAACACTAAGATTCTCTCCTCCTCCCCGCAGCTTCAAAACAATGGCTCCTCTGGCTTCAAACCCTAACCTTGGTAAAAAGTGCCCCCCCCCCAAGCAATAAAGTGCAGCTCATGCAGGTGAGGGATTTAGTGAGTAGTTTGTACTACTGTCTCTGAGTAGTGTGTGGATCTGTTGTGTGTAGTGTGTAGTGCTGTCCTGAGTAGTTTGTTGTTTGCTCTGAACTAGTTTGTACTGTTGTCTGTTAGTAGTGTGTAGACCTATTCTGTGTAGTTTGTAGTGCTGTCCTGAGTAGTTTGTTGTTTGCTCTGAACTAATTTGTACTACTGTCCTGAGTAGTTTATACTGTTGTCTGTTAGTAGTGTGTAGACCTGTTCTGTGTAGTTTGTAGTGCTGTCCTGAGTAGTTTATTGTTTGCTCTGAACTAGTTTGTACTGCTGTCCTGAGTAGTTTGTACTGTTGTCTGTTAGTAGTGTGTAGACTTGTTCTGTGTAGTTTGTAGTGTTGTCTTGAGTAGTTTGTTGTTTTCTCTGAACTAGTTTGTACTGCTGTCTGTTAGTAGTGTGTAGACCTGTTCTGTGTAGTTTGTAGTGTTGTCCTGAGTAGTTTGTTGTTTTCTCTGAACTAGTTTGTACTGTTGTCCTGAGTAGTTTGTACTGCTGTCCTAAGTAGTTTGTACTGTTGTCTGTTAGTAGTGTGTAGACATGTTCTGTGTAGTGTGTAGTGCTGTCCTGAGTAGTTTGTTGTTTTCTCTGAACTAGTTTGTACTGCTGTCTGTGAGTAGTGTGTAGACCTGTTGTGTGTAGTATATAGAATTTATGTAAGTAGTATGTAGTGTTTTGATGGTCTGTCTTATTGTTTTGCAGAAAATGCACAAATGGAGAACCCTAAAAAACCCAAGGTCCAAATAAGATCGTCATTGAGAGGCTTCTGCAATATCATGGCTAAATTGCATACAAAATTGCTATCGAAAATAGTGAGGATCTTGCAAAAAACACCATTTGGCAGTTTCATATGGTTGTTTTCACAAGGCTTGATGACATCTGATGATTCCCACAAATCAATTGACGATATCACAAGAATAGCACGATTTTGGGATGTTGAACAGAGAGCATTCTTGATCGGTGGGAAGAAACATCATCTCACAACAGATGATGTGGAAAAAATCTTTGGTCTTCCAGCTAAGGGTATGATTCTTCTACTTTAATGTGTTAGTACGTTTGACTTTTAAGTGATTCTTCAAGTTTAGTGTTATTTACCTGTGTTTTGTTTCTGGTCTTGATGCTTCAGGCATGATCCATGATATGGATTCCAAGATCGAGAGAAGACGTGATTCAAGCTTCCTGCAAAGATACAAGATTCAGGATTGTATGCCGATATCAAAACTTGATAAGGCTCTCGAGATGGCTGCCCTCGGAAAGAAGAATGACAATGACACTGCAATTTGGTTGGTTATTTATGTGTTGTCCACATTCTTCTTCGCAAACTCCTCTTCCATAGTCACATGCAGCATAATCAATGTGGCTCAAGCTTTAGATGGCCTTCATAATTACAATTGGGAGAAGATGGTTCTGAATTATCTGGAGAAAGGGCTGGACAAATCGAAAGAGAACCCGACTTCTCTTTCTGGTTGTTTCCCACTAATTATGGTACGCCCTTGTTCCCTGGTTGTGTATCTTAATGGAGAAATCTATATTGATCTCTAATAGTGTATTTATAGACATGAGTAACAGTAGTATATAGTGTAGTCAGCAGTAGTATGAAGTGTGGTCAGCAGTAGTATGAAGTGTGGTCAGCAGTAGTATATATGTTAGAACAGTAGCGTGCTTGTGTGATGTGATGTGGTCTCTAATAGCGTATTTTTTCTAGAACAGTATTGGGTTGCTGAAAGGACAGGAATCTGTGAAAGAGTTGCATCAAGGAAGGGTTATCCTCTCAGATTTGCACACTGGAAGCTGATGAAGCTGCATACTGAGTTAAGCAAGCTCTCTGACGAGGAGCTAGGAGAAAAGATGCAGATCAAGAATGAGAAGGTACGGGTGAGGGACGACAACTTATACCTACTTGAAGAGAGCATGGATGCTCCATCATTCAATATGTGGGTAAGTATCAATGTTTTGAATTCAGTAGTATATACATTGAACACTAGTAGTATGTACTGTTGTCTAGAGTAGTGATTCCCGTGTTCTGTTGTATGAATTCGTGCTTTGTGATTTAAATGTGAAGGAGGAAATATCGAGAGAAGAGTTGATGGAGAGGGAGAAGAGAGCCCAGGAGAACCTTGTTGAAATCATCGCTTCTCTCCAAGATATGGCAGCATCACAGTTATCTCCAACACAGAAGGAGGTTGAAGACACTCAAAACAGGATCGCTAAACTTGAAGACCAGAAAGTGAAGATGGCAGAGAAAAATCAATTCTGGATGCAAATGGTCGACAAGTTCATACGCGAAAAGGAGGAATGCGCCAAGAAAGTGGAGATTATGAAGTCGAAGATGAAAGGCAAGACATCCACCACCCAAGAGAACTCCTTGAAGGAACGAGATGAAGCTTACAAGCTGCTTGGAGAGGCCTATACCAAGATTGCTTCGTTGCAGTCGAGGAACCAGGAGCTTCAGCGTGAGCTAGACCAAATTAAGCTTACGGATTCTCAAGTTCCTTTTTCGGAGGGAAACAACTCTGCAGAAGAGGAGGTCATTAACTCTCTCTGATAAAGTGTTTTTCTCTTATTTCAATTTCTAGAAAGCTTAATGTGTTGTTTCCAATCTGATTACAGAACGAGAAAGAAACTGAAGAAGAAGAAGAAACTGAAACAGGAGAAGGAGAAGAAACAGAAGAAGAAGAGACACAAGCTGAAGAAGAAGAAGCAGTGGAAGAAGAAGCAGAAGAAACAGCAGAAGAAGAAGCATAAGATGAAGATGAAGAAAAAAATGATGAAGAAGAAGAAGCAGAAGAAGAAGAAGGTGAAGAACAAGCCGAAGATGAAGAAATCAACCTGGTATGTTGTGTATTAGTGCATTTACTGATTTAATTTCAGAAATCTGCAAAAACATTACAACAGTTTATTGCATGTGCTACTGTAGTTTTCAGATAGTACTCTAGGTGTTGGATAGTACTACTCTACTGGGACTTGGTGCATGCCTGTAATACTATAGTTTTCAGAATGTACTACTCTAGTTGATTTTTTTGTTTGTTTTGAATTTGATGATAAGCAGGGCAGCAGTGAAAATGCATATGAGATCAGATCGAAATTTAAAAATGATAGCATGGCCCTCGCAGCGACACGACAACTGAGGTTGCGGAGTGGGAATGTTGAAACAAGCAAGCGGAAGTCACCTCCTTCGATGATAAAAGCTGTCAAGACCAAGAAGAGGAAGACTACAACAAAGGACCAGTTTTATGATTACCGAGTTACAAGAACAAACACAAGAAGCAAAGCAAAGCCCAATTAGTTCTTTATGTTCTGTTAGGCTTCATGTAGTACATTCTTCTGTTATGGTCTGACTTTACTGAATAGTAGTAGTTGCGTTGTGTTTAAGTAGTACCTAGGATATTTGTTAGTAGTACTTACTAGAGACTGCAATAGTGTTAGTAATACACTATATTTTTGTGAAGTAGTACTTTCGGTTGTGAAACAGTAGTACTTACACATGTGTTGAAGTAGTACACTGAATGTTTTGGAGTAGTGCTTACAACGGACAACAGTCGTGTTAGTACACTAAATTTTCGTGAAGTAGTACTTTCTAATCTGAAACAGTAGTGCTTACTAGTTTAATCAGTAGTATATGCTACATTTGTTGTCTGATGAGTGTACTACTATTGTTGTTGGATAGTACTAATGTAGTTGGTTCCACACACAAATCGTTGCCGCATACAAAGAACAATTGACCAACACAAAATCACAAAAACCGAAGAACAACAAACTCGAATTAGTATGTTGAAACAAAAAATCGCACAAAGGAAAAATTACGTTAAGGTAGCACCTATTCTGTTCAGGCCGAGTGTACTACTGTAGACTGCTGAATACACTACATGTGAGTAACATAGACACTAGTTAGCTGTTGATGACTTTGGTACACGTCAATCTGTTGTGTCTTCCTTTTTCGCCACAACGACCACATCTGATTGGCCTTGGCGCCTTCCCACCTTCAACAGAAGACTTCATGAGAGTATCCTTTGGACGACCGGATGAGATTCTTGTCAACGGAGGCTTCACAATGGCCGGTTCATTTAAAGCATCATAGTAAAACTTCTCAATGTTGGGTATTGGCTTAATACCAAACTCGTAGGCAGCCCTGTAACTTCCAACATCATAGAAATTCTCGATGTAAGGTAAATGGACTCAATACCGGCATGTTGTATAGCAGTTAGTGCATGGGGACAGGGGAAAGAATCGATCTGCCAATGTCGGCAACTGGAACTGTATGCCCCGAGATCAACCGCCACATTCTTTAATGCCTGGACTTCATACAACGTCTCACTAGACCTTCGAACTGTCCAGTGCCTCCCCACATTCATCCTAGCCTTCAAAGTCTCCTCCATTTTAGGACACAACATAGAGGTCCAAGTTTCTGATCTCATCTTCCTTTCAGCCATCATCACCATCAATTTCTGTCTCAAACCCTCCAACGTCTCAAAAATAGGAAGACGACGTAATTCACGTGTCCAATTATTGAAATATTCAGCCATGTTGTTGGACATTTCCCCATATCTATTACCTTTGAAGAAGGCATTACACCACTTCTTCAAAATCAGTGACCTCAAGAAGTTCCTCATAAGATCTTGACCAGAAATCAACATCTTCCGAAGGTTGAATTCATAGCAAGCAACTGTTGGAGAGTATGCCACGGTCATGAAATCATGAATAATGGTTTCCACATCATAAACACCCATTTTCTTCTCATAAAGCTTTTCCACATTCTTTTTCAGGTGATAGAAACAGTAGGAATGAGGAGAGTCGGGAAATGTCGTAGCCACAACATCCAATAACCCTTCATGTCGATCCGTGAAGAAAGTAATGGTCCTTCCTTGTGGCGACAAAATAGTGTAGAGATGATCGAAAAACCACTTCCAATTGGCTTTATTTTCAGAATCCACAACAGCAAATGCAAAATGGTAGAATTCTGCAAATTGTTAAGAGATGGAGTTAGAAAAAAAAACACTTGGATAGTTATTTCTATCACATGGGAAGCACTACAATAGTTGGTTGAAAGTACTACTGTAGTTTTCAGAATGTACTACTCTAGTTGTTCGAAAGTACTACACTACTAGGACTTGATGCATGCCAACTAAAACTTTGATTCATGTACTACTGTAGTTTCCAGAATGTACTACTCTAGTAGTTGGATAATACTACTCTACTGGGACTTGGTGCACGCTAACTAAAACTTTGATGCCTGTAATACTGTAGTTTACAGAATGTACTACTCTAGTTTTTGGACAGTACTACTGTTACTAGTTTTACACACTATCCCTGAAACTGAAAAACGAACCTTCGTTCCCGTTCTTTCCAGTGGCACAGAGCATGTATCCCTTGAACTTGCCCTTGAGATGAGCAGCATCAACAAACAAAATAGGCATGCATGACATGAACCCCTTAATACAGCCACCAAAACATAAGAAGAAACGTTCAAAACGTCTAGTGAGCGGATTTACCTCCAAGATGCAATGAGAACCGGGGTTGGTAGCCAACACCTGCTCATAATACCACGACAACTGAGAGTAGGAGTCACCTTCGTTGCCCCGTACAGAACGTGCAGGCAACTCTCTTGCATACCAAGCCTTGTGATAGGACACATGCAACCCATAAGAAGTTTGCAATGTTGACATGATTTCTCTCGGCTTTACATAAGGATTGGACTTCAACTCAGAACAAACAATGGACTTGATGGCATGAGAACCAAGATGCTTACTCTTTTGGTCATGAATACCAGCGGTACATGTATGAGTGTTATTGAGCTCTCGGATGACAAAAAAGTTATTTGCCCTACATCTTAGAGCACAAACTTTCCAGGGACAGCTGCCTTCATTCTAAGAACATTGTGCAACAATTCTATCCTTGCGATTTCTGAAGTACTTGAAGGTAAAACCAGGCTCAAATGCATAACGATTCAGCTTCTCCCTAAACTCGACAACACCACCTTTAAACTTTTGATTGACATGGCTGATATAACTTGCCCATTCATTTGTCAAGTAAAGAATCGGAGCTTCTGGCCTAAAGTAAGACAAATAATCATTTGCATCAAGCAATTTATTTGAAGACGACAACGTGCAAGTCAGAGAAGAAGAAGCCTCATCAAAAGAGGATATGTCGGAATGCACAAGAGTACCCGAACTACTCTGCCCACAATCCCTAGCAACAATATCCACAGACGATACCTCAAGTTCGATCATGGTCTTCATCATCAATTTCAAATCCCTATCACAAGATATCATGCAATTCGGATAGCGTGGCAATGAGAAACCAAGAGTGAAAGAATACGGTCTCAAGCCAGGAAAACGCGATGACACTTCCATCACCATATCAATGAAAGTTTTAGTAGGCGTAAGATCAAACATGATTGTTTTGTTGATGTATGTGCACTTCGCATACAAATCAAAATCCATAGATCCCAATCTGCAAATCAAAAAAAAATACTTACAAAAAAGAAGTAGCATCCTTACTGTACATCAGTAGTGTATTCACACAATCGGACACACAGAACACACCGAACAGCTGACTAGAGTGTTCAATGGGATAAAGTAGTGTATTCAATCAACAGAGGTAGTACAATCAAAGTCAGAACACAGTCAGAACACACAGAACATGTAACTAGCGTGCTCAATGGGATGAAGTAGTGTTCTCACTCAACAGAGGTAGTACTATCAACTCAAAGCACACACAAAACACACAGCACAGATAACTAGTGTGTTCAATGGGATGCAGTAGTGTACTCGCTCAACAGATGTAGTACTAACAGTCTGTAACTTCTCATAATTTATACGAAATATCAAAACACACAAATTAGCCACATCAATCACACACGAACACTAAAAATAATATCACTACAATTCACCATACATAATCCAAAGTAGAAGAATCAAAATCGGAAAACCGAAATTCAAAATCGGTTTAATCGAATCAAACAACACATCACACAAACAAAACAAAGCACAAACTATCTACAGGTGAGCAGAAATGAAACCTTACCCAAGCTTTTATCACCGAAATCCTCCGATTCGCCGGAACTTCTCCTCCCAAAATTCGCCGGAACTTCTCCTCCCAAATTCGCCGGAACTTCTCCGCCTCCTCTCTCTCTCTCTCTATCTCTCTCTCTCTCTCTCTCTCTCTCTCTCTCTCTCTCTCTCTCTCTCTCCCTCTATCTCTAACACAAACACACAGAGCTGATTCGATCTAGAACACAGAAGCTCTCTCTAGAACGATCGCCCCTCTCCCTATCTCTGTTTCGGTGGTTTCGGCCTGTTTCGAATTCAATTCAATTTGAATTCAGTAGATATCTATATATACGAGGGGCAAAAATGGAAACTGAAATTTTTAAAGGATTGTATAATGACCTTATGTGTGTAAAACTTATACAATAACCTTATGTCTAAACTAAGGCCTTTAAGTGACCTTAAGTGTAATTTTCTATTAATTAAACCCACAACTCCACAAGGTTAGACTACAATTTAATTAATTACAATTAAATACTACCACAACAACATTAGGTTGCAGAAAACAGACGAAACCGATGGCAAAAGAAAAACACAGAATACCAAAGAGGCCATTGGCAAAGAACAACGAGACGATGAATCCAAAGACCATGGCACTACCACATTTGAGACCATTGCCGGCGATTTTTAAATCGCCGGCAATGTTGTTTTACATTACCGGCGATTTTCGCCGGTAATGTCTTCTTTTTTTTTTAATCATTGCCGGCGATTTTTCCGGCAAATCGCCGGCAATGTTCCGCCGGTAATAAAAAAAAAACATTGCCGGCGACTTACATTTAAGTCGCCGGCAATTTTTTTTTTTTTTTAAATTACTGGCGGGACATTGCCGGCGATTTACATTTAAGTCGCCGGTAATGTTAAAAAATAAAAATAAAAAAGACATTGCCGGCGATTTTTGGGAAAAAAATCGCCGGTAATGTAAAAAAATATTGCCGACAATTTAAAAATCGCCGGCAATGGTCTCAAATATGGTAGTGTGGAATTATGGGGAGTTAGCCTCTGAGTCGAACTCTCTCTAATCAAGCTCAAACTCTCTACAGTTCATGACTTCAAGTTCAAGATCAAGCTCGTCCTCTCTGTTAACTGTAGAGGCTAAATAAACTGTTGTGACACGTCATAGTCTAGATATTTTCATACTCTTCGGTGGTGGTGTAGATATTTTCTATTCTTCTCTTTAGTTAATAGCCACTGATATATGATGAGATAACGCAAAGATTTCATGGTGATTGTGATAAAAGAAACTAAGCTCTAAGAGCAGGATGAGTGTTGAATGTGGCCGTAAGCACAATGTTTAGAGAAATTTTTAGTTATTTATAATGGTTTATATTTAATTATTGTTCAGATTATTGAATTCAATGTCATGACTCATGACTTCGTGTGACTCGGAATCATACAACCTTTGACATTTTCGACTAAAACATCCAGGTCGTGACAGGATGATCAAAATATTGAAAAATACTCATGGTCATCCATTCTTCAAAGTGAAGAAGCATGTGGGAATACCTAAATTCATCGGTTTTGATGGGGTGGATGAGACTACTCCTCTTAATCGTGGCTCGGTCTCCAAAACGAGTACAACACAATCCCGGCAAAGTAGTGTTGTGGCGCCGTTCGTTATCCAACCAGATTCATATGTTGCAATCTCTAAAACCTTCAACAATAGTCCGTTATCTTGAACCTTCTACAAGAGATCTCTTTACAACAAGATTTACAGATTATCACTTCGATGAGACAGGAGGAAGAAATGTATCTATTCTTGTTCAACGTCAGGAATTGATGTGGTCTAATCTCACTATGTCTCATCACGATCCCCGCATATCTCAGTGTGAGATTGAAGTACGAAGAATACTTGATCTTTAGAAAGTAACAGACTCTATGTCTGACTCCTTTACTGATATCACTAAAGTGACGAGATCGGAAATACATGCCGCAAACGTTCCTGCCCATGTGCAAAGGTGGAAATTCTGAAAAAGGGGTTGGTTAGTACCAACACCGGGCAAAGAAATGTTCATCCTACCCATGTGGAAGGTGTTGCGTATGCCTCGGCTCCCACCAGGAAGAGGGGGAGACTGAGAAAATTCATTGATGAGCCACCGGTTAAAAGACAGGCAATCGAGGCACAAAATAATCCATTCATCATCAACATTATGAATCCTTCACATGAGATTGACTCTTACTACAATTATGTCCTTGAATCACAATTGGCATGTCTGGGGGACGTCTCAAAACCTCTTATGATGTCAGAGAACAAAGAAATCTTGTTTTAAATAAATGACGCGTGCGTTCTTATGGATAAATCTTCTATGTTAGTTGATGATGCATTTGCTTATTCCGTCGCTCAGGAGATCATAGACGGCGATGAAATGGAACCTCGCTCTGTGGCGGTAGCAATCCAGGCTGAACTAGACTCTCTGAATAAAAGGCAAGTTTTCGGTCCGGTAGTGTTATACCCACCGAATGTTAAGCCGGTAGGACATAAATGAGTCTTTGTTAAGAAGCGTAATGAGAACAATGTCGTCTTGCGTTATAGAGCTAAACTAGTGGCGCAATGTTTCTCTCAACGCCCTAAGATTGATTATGAGGAAATGTATTAACGAGTGGATGGTTAGAAACACCAAGATATGTAACAGATTTGTAATGGAAATGGAGATTATGTAAATTATCCCCAAGGACGTTTTTACATAATATACAAACAAAGAATACAATTGGGGCTAAAAGTTGGTAGAAATGAAATGTCTTATATATAGGTTGATACAATCTGTTACAATCAATGTCCCGATATAACATGGATTCTTTGTATCTTCATCTAATCTAATATGTATCTAATTAGGACGAGACACACACCAGAAGTTACAGAGAATAAATCTGCTTAAACATTCCCCTTTGTGTCGATGACTTAAGGAATGATGCATGATATGTTGCCTCACTAAAAATCTCGCCAAGCAAACAAAAATCTCATGGGTAAAACAAAAGCTTGGTCTAAGGAAAAAAGAGTACAACGCATAAACTATAAATGCTACTACATGTGTCTACAGTTTTCTGTCTATTAATTATTCTCCTACAACAGTTTTCTATTTCCGGACTTTCATATTTTTTGTATTCATATCACAATCTCCAACTGTTATCACCTATTTGTTACATATATGATAAGTTTGTTTTAATTAATTATGAATTTATTATGAAACATTATAACGAAATTGAGTCGTAAAACCACCTAGTGCTGAACATTCACCAAACAAAAAACACCTATTTTGTAAAAAATAATATAAAAATAATGTGCAAATAATCCCAAATAATCCAAAGTTGCCAAACCATAAAATGGAAAATATTATAGAAAAATTATTTCCACCAAAGCCTTATTAAAGTAGGGAAAAGTTCCCAGGCAGGCCCCTCCCAATTTGAGTACTTGACTGGACTAGGGTTTCAAGTCCAACCCGCCAAATTCCTCTTCCAAAACCCATTCTTAGTTTTATCCGAATACTCACCGCTCTCTCTCTCTCTCTCTCTCTCTCTCTCTATGAATCGGATCCCGATCCGAAACCGCAATTGTAATTTTGGGTCCGAATAACCTCCCGGAGCTTCGCCGACGACAATGGCGTCGCCTTCAGCTTCCGCCAACAGATCGGAGCCTCTCGACGTTCCTCCGGTATCACCCTTCGCTCTTTTCAATTCGTCTATATCTAACTCAATGTGTATCAAACATGGAAAATTTCGTTGCTTTAAGCAGCGATTTCATAATGCTCAGTTTGATTGATCATGTCGATATAGGCATCTATTTATGTTTTTAATTGACAAATATGAAATAAGTCTGTGTGTTTATATGTTTAGATGGTTAAGCTCTCTTAATGTAGGTTGATGTAGAAAGCGAAGTAATGCAGCTTTTTTGGGTTTATGCTTCAGTTGGAATTTAAGTTCCGATTTTCGACAATGTTGGTTGAATTTTTTTGATACATTGCCGTGGAAAGAACAATTACTGACTTTGATATTGTGTTGGAACTCTGTGGAAGGTATATCGGTGATTACAGGATGTCGTTTGTAATCCTGTAAATAAAAAAAGGGAATGATAGAGCTCTTGGAATAAATGGGAAAAAAAGAGCCATGGAGTGATTAAGAATTTTGTGTTTACGTGTTGCAAGAGATTGCTCATTGTCTGTTTTGAAACTCCTTTGCCTTTTCGTTTTGTGTTAATTCAGTTCCAGTGTGACTTATATATGCTTTTGTACTTGTTTTCTTTTCAAAGAGATTTTTGTGATTGATAGTAACTACTAACTAGACATAAACTTATCGGCATTTTCTACAGCTGACGACAGCAACACAAGAAAGTGCTCTGACCATGGACCTAAAGGAGATTTCATTGATTATAGACTCTCTACAGAAGCAAGTTATATCTAACCGTGCTGATTCTATAAAGGTATTTGTAGTGGATAGTCATGGACTCATATTACCATATTAAGATTTATCCTCATTACATCTCTCTCTTTTTGGATTATGTTCTGTTGCAGAAAAGAATGGAAGAAAACAGGCAGAAATTGGCTGCTGTTACTAATAATTTTTATAACTTGTCAATGGAAAGAAGAAGTAGTATAGCATTTAATCCTGGTAATAGTGTCGATTTATTGACCAGAAGACAACAGGATGCATATAGGCAAAATGGTAATGATGAAAGTAATGAGAGCAATGATAGCTCACAAGAAGATGGGCATGGTTCCGCAGCAGTTCTTCTAGAATCTAATGTTGCTGTGAAGAATGCTGTTCGTCCGATTAAGCTTTCAGAAGTTAAAAGACTACCTCCTTATACTACATGGGTATTTTTGGACAGGTATTTTGAGATCTCCGTCTCTATCGTTTACTCAGTCTGCAAACAATGCTCTTTTCATGATCTATATAGTACTTCTGAATTTAAGAGTGGATTTGTAGCTTTTGGAACGTACCAGAATCCTCTGTTGTTCCTGTGAAGTGATGATATTATATTTTCAAAATGTGTAATGTAAAGTAATAAAGAATTATGATCTTTGAGATATTCGTTGTTGTGAAATTTTAGGATATTGTGTTATTGTGTAATTTTCTTATGTCATCACGTTGTCCTCTTATTAATTCCAATGATTTGTGCTTGTTTGATACAGTGTTGTTACTATTATCTGTTTATTTGATTTGCTTTGTAAATTTGTGGTTCAGAAATCAGAGAATGACAGAGGATCAGTCGGTCGTGGGTAGACGAAGAATTTATTATGATCAAAATGGAGGTGAAGCTCTAATATGTAGTGACAGCGAGGAGGAAGCAATTGACGAGGAAGAAGAAAAGAGGGAGTTTTTTGAATCTGAAGACTATATACTTCGGTCAGTATTAAGTAGTGATACTGTACTATTATTGTTCTCCTTTTTTGGTTGATGAAAATATGAAAGGATTTTCTTATGTAAAACAAGATTAATGAATTTGTATGCTTATCGTAAGAGAAATATTTGAACATGCATCATGAAGCCTACTGGAAAGTGAGTGTTAATTACACCTAATTCTAGATATGCAAACCATCTGAAGTGGCTATTATTATAATGTTTTGTAGTTCTTATACTGTCGAATTAATTCTATTTTTCTGTGTTTCCCTTTGTAAGCGACAAACATGCTATTTCAAAATCATCTGCATAGTGAGTCCTCTTCTGTCTAGTCAGACCAAGATTCTCATATTAGTCTTAGTGATTTATTTTCAGACAGATTGAGAATCTGAATTCGATAGTACATATGTTATTATAACACATGAAAATGCAAAAGTCAAATAACTATTATTTGATTACCAGCATGACTATAAAAGAAACTGGTGTCTCCGATCCTGTGCTGGCGTCATTGGCACAGTATTTCTCTAGAAGCCCTGCAGAAGTCAAGGTATGAAAGTTTTATTTTTACCTCTAAAAGGACCACTATGAAAATATTTCTTGCTTTGTTTAATTTTGTAATGTAATGAAAACTGGTCATGCAAGATTTGGTCCAGCCGTTTCCCATTTTCTTTGTGCTGACTTTACAGAGATATGAAACACCATCAAACATCTTATACAGGCAAGATATGAAGCTCTTTTAAAAGAAGAGGAGTCTATGGGGGGTTTTAAGAATACGGATAACAAAGACCTTTCAAAAAATGACAATTCTTTTCTTGATAAAGATTTGGAAGCAGCTCTGGACTCATTTGATAACTTATTTTGTCGTCGATGCCTTGTAAGTATTTTTTTGTGTACCTCATATGCGTGCTATTTTAAAATGATTTTCATTCCTTCCTTTATTTAATTCTGTTCCGCTGGTGTTTTGTTTCCCAGGTGTTTGATTGCAGATTGCATGGATGTTCACAGGATCTTGTTTTTCCTGTAAGCTCTTTTTAATAGCTGTTGAAATGAAAGTAAATTTTCATATCAAATGCTGATGATAAACATTTTCAGGCCGAGAAACCAGCTCCACGGAGTCCTCCAGATGATGAAAATGTGTCATGCAGTCCCAATTGCTATCGCTCGGTTTGTCCTGTGCATAAGGTTAATGTGATTCCCATAGCGAGGAGTTACGTAAGGAATTTGAAAACAAATTATTAATGTAGTTCAAACTATTACATTTCAGGTACGAAAGTCCGAAGGCATTGCTACAATCAACTCCACGATGAATATCAGTCCGGAAAATAAAGATGTCACTAAACTGGAAGGTGCCAGTGGCCAACTATCAACCAAAAAGAAATTTTCTGGTTTATCTGCCAAAAAGAAGGGCAAGTCCAACCCAAGTGAAAGTGCTTCATCAAATGCAAAAAACATATCAGAAAGCAGTGATTCGGAGATTGAAACCGGGCAAGATGATACTTGTAGCCATGATCCGATAGCTTCAAAGACTAATGTAGCAGAGAAAAGTGGAATTCCCAAGAGAAATAGCAAGAGAGTTGCGGAGCGTGTCCTTGTATGTATGCAGAAGAGGCAGAAAAAAACAATTGCTTCTGATGCCGGTTCAACTGTTGACGGTGGTCTCTCTCCAAGTCATATGAATCTTAGATCTAATCTGTGCAAAGATAATGATGATACTAGTTCTTCTTCGCAAAAGAATATGAAATCTTATACCAGTGGTAGATGTAGGAGTAAATCACCTCTGAAGGACAATCACAAGGAAGTTCAGGGTGATGTTCATGATGGTTCATCAAATGAGATGATCACTGATCCACCTGCCACCAGTAGTGATGATAATTTGAGAAAAGAAGAGTATGTAGATGAGAACATATATAAACAAGAACACAGTGATGACAAAAGTTGGAAAACTATTGAAACGAGCCTTCTCGAGAAAGGCATGGAAATTTTTGGCAAGAACAGGTTAGTATACATCTGTTGAATAACCTAACTGTGCTGAAACGGATCAGTTACTGGTCCTGTGGTCCTATAACTTTTGCACGTATATATTACCCTCAGCTTATGGTTGATTACAATCTACTGAGCAGGAAGTGATTGCACTTTGCATATTCGCGTCCTTTTCACGTTTGGGTAGATTGATCTGGCTCTATAAAGAGTTAAAATAATATGAAAATTCATTGTGTATATATGCAGTGGATAGTTATTTTAAACTGCTTAAGTTGCACCATTCTATATATATTTGTATGATTTACAATATTCGTTTTACTGAAAAGAAATTCCCCGACTCTATTTTGTAATTGTTTGTATCTATTGCAGCTGTTTAATAGCAAGGAACCTGTTGAATGGTATGAAAACTTGTTGGGAGGTCTATCAGTATATGAATTACTCGGATAGTAAGATTTCCTGCCAAGCAGGTGATGCTGCAAACTCCCTTGTTGAAGGGTACTCCAAGGTTGTTTTTAGTTATCTGTGCTCAATATTTTTAAGTACATATTAGTTTATTGAGCAGGAAGTAATTGTAGTATCTATGTTGAATGAACTATAGGGTGGTAATGAAGCAAGAAGAAGATCAAAGTTTTTACGTAGAAAGGGTAGAGTTCGCCGCTTGAAGTATACTTGGAAGTCTGCTGCGTATCATTCGATCAGGAAACGAATTACGGACAAAAAAGATCAACCCTGCAGGCAGTATAATCCATGTACTTGCCAAAGTGCTTGTGGAAAGCAGTGTAGTTGTCTTCAAAATGGGACTTGCTGTGAGAAGTACTGTGGGTGAGATTTTGTTTCCCTAAAACAGTTCTTGGTCACCAGTGTGCCTCATGAAAGTAACCATTACATAGTTTATAGATATTCAGTGTTCTGATGTTTGTCTGTACTATACTATGCTTCTATTTGTCTAGGTGTCCGAAGGGTTGCAAAAATAGATTTAGAGGCTGTCATTGTGCTAAAAGTCAATGCCGAAGTCGTCAATGCCCATGCTTTGCTGCAGACAGGGAGTGTGATCCAGATGTTTGTAGGAATTGCTGGGTCAGGTGAGCATACAACTAATAATCTTGAAATCTTATCCTTTGGAAAATATCTGAAGTAATGCATTTGAACGTAAAATCTAAGATCAGGTTTGTATAATCATGCAGCTTCAAGATTCTGATGTGCCTTAACAGTTACACATTTAATTTTTGATTTAAGCATTTACTTTTTGACATTAGTGTTTTGCCAAATTCATAAATGTGGACATTGTTCATGTTTTAAATTTTGCTGTTTTGAATAAACATGTTTTGAAACTTAATATACTGGCAATTGCTGTATTAAGGCCTCATTCTTACATGTACACAGTTTGCTGATTAGAATTGACTTCATAATCTTATTTACTTTCTGTGGTTTTGTGGGCTCATTATTCTGTTATTTAAAAATGAAACCCATTTTGCAGTTGTGGTGATGGTAGTCTTGGGGTTCCAAACCAAAGAGGTGATAATTATGAGTGTAGAAATATGAAGCTTCTTCTGAAACAACAACAAAGGGTAATCCCATGGTTTCTGTTTCTTTCGTTACTCATAGATAAGTAGTCGGAGCTAGTGTTTATTGGAAATTGCACTTTATGTCCTGCTAAAGTTTTGAAAAAAAATACTCGATGGGGTGCAGTTCTCTGGTATTGAATGCTTCTATTCTCATGTATGTACAGGTCTTACTTGGAAGATCTGATGTATCTGGTTGGGGTGCTTTCTTAAAGGTAATATCCTGGTTTTATGTTTCCCTCATCTAGTGTGGTTTTCCTTTTGATGTTTGCTGAATCTCCTAATCACTATGCAGAATAGTGTCAGCAAGCATGAATACCTTGGTGAGTATACTGGGGAGCTAATCTCACATCGTGAAGCAGATAAACGTGGGAAAATATATGACCGTGAAAATTCTTCATTTCTCTTCAATCTGAATGACCAGGCATGTGCTATACTAACATTGAATTCATCTGATATTGAACCTTTTCTCTCCCAATAAAGTAAGAATAAGCATCATGTGTCTTGTTACAGTTTGTTCTTGATGCTTACCGGAAGGGTGATAAATTGAAGTTTGCCAACCATTCTCCAGATCCAAATTGCTATGCGAAGGTAAGTTAGTGAATTCATTTTAGGTGGAAGTATAAGGATTTGGCTTTTCAGGGTAATGAATTGATGGCTTAGTTAGGAGGATCATTTTCTCCCAATGTATTTGTCATTTTTACTAGAAAACCATTGCATGGCAGGTCATTATGGTTGCTGGAGACCACAGGGTGGGTATATTTGCCAAGGAACGAATTGCTTCCGGGGAGGAGCTTTTCTATGATTACCGTTATGAGCCTGATAGAGCTCCGGCTTGGGCAAGGAAGCCCGAGGCATCTGGGTCCAAAAGGGATGATGGTGCTCCTTCTAGTGGTCGTGCAAAGAAGCTTGCTTAAGCCGGAGATTTATTTAATCTGTGATTTTCATGTTCGATTGGCCATTCTTTTACAGGTAACAGATGCATTTTTCACATTGACCCTGATCATTTTGTAGGGGAGGCCATTGCCTTCTCTGAAGAGATAGCCGGTAGTAACTTTTGGCAATATATGTCCAAATCTAATTGTACTTGCCGAAGCTGCAAAAGTTACTACCAAAGTGAATGAAATTTGACATCAATTTTTTGTGTGAATGGAATCTGAAGGCATTTTTCTCATCCTCCTGCCCTGCATTTTGGAAACGCCTATCTTCTTTTCCTGTTTTGTTTTTTCACAGTGGTCAGCGGCAAGAGACGGAGGTGGCGGGGAGGGTGGGTGCATTGATTGGAGTGGCGGTGTTAGTTCCACGGCGGTTGAATTTCTTCGTTTAGTTGTCTTGCTAACTTTTCGTCTTTTCCAAGGAAAGGTCAAAACTGGAAAACAAAATTCATCAAAATTTAGACATGATAAAGTCAACTGACTCAAATCAATCAAATGGTGAGAGTAAGGGGCTGTGCACTCCAATTGCAGTGGTAAACTCTCACAACTGGTGGAGAGGTCGTTTTCGCTGATTATTACTACAAGATGTCCTTTCCCATAAAAAATTACTATAAGATGTGAGTGTTATGTCGAAAGGTGGTCATGAGCATAAGAATTTGTATCCTAGAATTCTCACCAAAATCAACTACAAGCCTTGTAGTACAGATGCATCCAATGTTATTGAGAAGAGATGTATCCTTCCTCATTTTTTAGGAGAGGTTGTGTTGCCGTCTTAAAGAAGTATCGAGCTATGAAGTAGTAACGCTAGACGCTGATCGGTTTCGTGTTTGCATCTAGTACAAAGTTATGTTACTTTTTATTAATTCCTACCAGTATCAACTACACGCCTACGAACACTGCATGTACGTGTGTATAGAGATGATCCTCTGTATCACACGAAAAAATTATAGCTAGTTTCTAGTCGAGTTTTTATTTTAACATGGTTTTTAGTATTTGACATATTTTTTTGTTGATGTTGGAATTGGACTGCAATTTTTATGTCCTTTCTTTCTTTTATGTTTGATGAGATTCAAATATGTAACTTTTTCTCATCAAATACGCAACTTTTTTTTATCGTGGTATAGGTAGACCGGTAGACTACACGTCTACAATTCATTGACTAGTGTTGGTCTTAGCAGTGCACATAAAATTATAAAAGGATTAATAGCAAACTATTTTTAATGACACTTTGGAGGAGCCAAATATACTTAAAGATAAAATCTTTTATTTTAAACAATAAATGATAAAATCTTACTAATAAAGACAAATTTCTTGTAGGTTGCTATGTGGCAGGTATAAATTTACTTTTATACTATACCATTTTTTATATATATTTAATTATTTTAATACTTAGTTTATCCGAAAATACTTATAATTTTTTTAAATACTTTTTAGTCTCATTATTTGTTCATTCAAATTTGTTTGTATTCATTTTTTTTGTCAGCTTGAATTGATTATTCAATTTATTAGCACTATTAATAAAGATTTAATATCAATTCAATCACAAAATTGATAGTATTTTCGATACAAATTCACTAGAGGTTCCTATACAAATTGAGTAACAACTTCGATACAAACTCAATAGCAATTTTGATGCATATTCCATAACATTTTCTAATACAATTCATTCCTTGAAATAATAGTAGCAATCCCCTATAACATAGTAGTAGTCCTCGAACCGAAAATGCAATATCAATCCCAAAAATACAATAGCAATCCTCGAACTGAAAAATGCAGTAGCATTTCCAAAAACGTAGTAGTAGTCCTCGAACAAAAAATGCAGTAGTAGCCCTCGAATCGAAAATGCAGTAGCAGTCCTCAAACCGAAATTGCTACTGAAATGCATTAACCCTTCCCAAAAATGCAGCAGTTCTTGAGACTTAGCAAAAAAATCTGAAACAGTAGCATCAATAATTTTAAGTTGAGATACAACACCTTTAGACCTAGCAATGCACAGAGACTATTGCTAAAAAAAAATAAGAATCAATAACTGAAAAATTAAATCTGAAAAATTAAATAACACTGCTAATGAAAAATCAAATAACATTGCTATTGAAAAATATGACACTGTTTCTGAAAATCAACAACCAAGAATATAGTAGCAGTAGCAGTCCGTGAGCCTAGCTATGCAATATATATCAATCTCTGAAATGTAGTAGCAATCTTAAAAAACGCAAAACCAATCTCCAAACCAAAAACACAGTAGCAACCCACGAACCTATAAAGTATCAGTCTCTGAAAATGTAATAGCAGTCTCCGAAAATATGAAGAGAAAAAAAACACAAAAACACAATAACAATTGATACTTTCAAATTAATTTGGGAATACTTACTTGAAAATAAAAAAAAAACAATGGCACAAAGATATTTTATGTCTAAATTAATCTCTGTAACAATCCAAAAAATAAAAAATAAATAAGAGTTGATATTTTGACACTGCTACTGAGAAATTCGAACCACTGTTACTGAAAAATACAACACTGTTACTACAAAAATTCAAAAAACGAGAATTACTTTGTGACTTTCATGTGACTTCTAAAAACAATCCTACTAACAAATTTTCTATTTATCCTTAAATCAACATAAAAAATGACAAAATTGTAAAAGTAAAAAACTACTACTAAAAAATTCAACGAATTAGCTATGTGAATAGGGAATCACAATACTTGTTCATGTGTGAATTCGAAATATAGGCAGATACCGAAAAATTCGAAAAAAAAAATAGAACCGATCTATTCGTTCAAACAAACAAAAGTACTGCTGCTATCGTTAGTCACAAAAAATTTCACAAACAGACTAGATCGTTCTATTCAACTCAAACAAAGCCACAAACTCACAAAAATCCAGACTTTCAGAAAAATTCACAAACTCATCAGAAAAGAAAGAAAAAAAGTAGCACCACGACTAGCTCGTGGCTAGCCCAGGCCGAGGCCGACGGCGAGTGAGCTTGTGAATCAACCAAAACCAAATCCGTGGACATAAACAACTATTCTCTTTTCAAATCCGGATCAAACCAAATCTACTCCGTCGTGGTGTTGAAGCTCTACAACCATGTGGAGGCCGACGGGAAGTGATGCGCCATCACACACAAGGCTGAACACGTTGAGATACGTCATCGAACACCAGGAAGCTGCAAAGCTGTGGTGGAGGTCGAGTTTGGAGAAAGGGGACGGTGGTGGAAGTCGTGAGGCGCAACGTGGCAAGGTTGTGATGAGAGGCGGTGCAGTGAGGCAGCCAAGGAGAGTAAGGCGAAACCGAGCTGACGTGCTCGAGGCGGAGGTCGACGATGGCGCACGGCTGAGGTCGGCAGGGGCGAGACTGATGCTGGGGGAGGCCGTCGGAGGCCGACAGTGGCGATGAGCGAGGCTACTATTATGTTTGTAGCAAAGGAGAGAGAGAGAGAGAGAAAGAGAGAGAGAGAGAAGGAACTTAAAATGGTTGCTACTCCATTTTGTGCTTGGGTTCTTATTAAATAAAGAAGAGTACTTTTGTCTTTCAATCTGTTGCATGGATTGAGTTTATTGATACTATCTAAATATTAAACTAGTTAGTTTATTTGTATTATTGACGTTGTATGTTTTACTTCTAAAGGATTAAAGGCAGTTTTCTTGTCAGCTTATAAAAGAACAGGACACATAATAAAGCCCGCGTTCAAGACCCAAAAATTCGTCTCCCTCACTCTACAGTAAAAACACACGCACACTGATCATCTCTCTCTCTCCTCTGGAGTTGGGAGCAGTGGGTTGTTAGTAGAGAGAGCTCTAGCTGCAGCAATGCTACCCTCTTCACCGCACCACCGTCACTCACGAATCCCTCACCTTTTCCTCTTACTCCTCTTCTTCTCACTCTCGGTTTCAACCTCATCTGCTTGCTCCGGTGGAAATTGCCAGGTTTAGTATTTTTATTTTTCTCTCTAACTTTCCTATTTTGGTTGCTCTAAGATCTATTCCTTTTCACACTTGCTTTCCAATTCTCAGATAGCTCTAAATTGTATCTTCTTTCACAGCTTCTACAAGCTTGCGCCGCCGCCACGGACTGTGGGCCGGGTCTTTACTGCGGCAACTGCCCTGCTGCCGGCAAGACTCAACCTGTTTGCACCAGAGGCCAAGCCATCATACCCACTTCAATTGTGAGCTTCTCTTTTATGGGTCTCAACTAGCTTTATTGAATTCCCAAGATTTGTACTGGCCCATGCTTTGCTTTTTTTAGTTTAGTGAACTATGGCGATCAGTTTCGGTCATTTTGTTGTAGGTTAATGGCTTGCCGTTCAACAAGTACACGTGGCTGGTGACTCATAACTCGTTCAGTATCGTCGACGCTCCGCCTCTTCCCGGTGTTCAGAGGCTCACATTTTACAATCAGGAAGATACTGTTACTAACCAGTTGAGGGTATGTATATACATATTCCGGTGTTTGTTTCTTTTATTCTTTGATGATAGAGAAATGTATTTGTTCATTTACTTATGTTTGTTGCTGTTTGTAGAACGGAGTGAGGGGGTTGATGTTGGATATGTACGATTTTGAGAATGATATCTGGCTCTGTCATTCGTTTCGGGGGCAATGCTTCAACTTCACTGCATTTGTAATACACTACCACCGTGTTGAATTACAGTTAATAATGTGAATTTGTGGCTATAGAACTTATAGCTTTGCGTGTCTGTTTATACATTTTTGTTTGTGCATTATGTTCTCAGCAACCTGCAGTTAACACTTTGATGGAAGTGGAAGATTTTTTAAGTCAGAACCCAACCGAGATTGTTACAATTATAATTGAGGATTATGTGCATACTTCAAAAGGGTTAACAACATTGTTTACGAAGGCTGGGTTGGACAAATATTGGTTTCCTGTAGCTAAGATGCCGAGAAAGGGTGAGGATTGGCCCACCGTGACTGAGATGGTGCAAGACAATCACCGGCTTGTTGTTTTCTCCTCTGATGCGACCAAGGAGGCACAGGATGGAGTGGCTTACCAGTGGAAGTACATGGTGGAAAACGAATGTAAGTGCTTACAAATAAACTATCATAATGCTACAAGTTATGTGTGACTTGTTCTTATTAGCCTTCTATTCACTTGGTTTTCAGCCGGAGATCCAGGGGTTAAACCAGGTTCATGCCCAAAGAGGAAAGAGTCAAAGCCACTGAATTCAAAAAGTGCTTCGCTTTTCTTCCAAAATTATTTCCCTACATATCCAGTTGAAACTGAAGCTTGCAAAGAGCATTCAACTCCACTTCAAGCAATGATTGGTGCCTGTTACAAAGCAGCAGGGGTGATGCCAAACTTTTTGGCAGTTAACTTTTATATGGTATGGAATTTATATTTATTAAGTATACATGCTAAACATAATCTATGATTACGCATTTTGACCAGTGTAAAATGATACTAATGCAGAGGAGTGATGGAGGAGGTGCATTTGATGCTGTCGATAGAATGAATGGCCCAGTAATTTGTGGGTGTAGTACTCTCACTGCTTGCCAGGTTTGTTTATATAACTTCTTTTGTCAATCATTTTCCCTTCTTTAAGAATTACTTTGCTGGTATTGCTCCATCTGAATTATGTCGTAATTCATGTGTCCTGAATCCATCTTTATCCAACTTGAGTAATGTATCCCTGAAGTCACCATATATATTAAAATTATGAAAACGCCCTTGGCATATCAATAGGAATTTTCTTTACAATGTTGTCGGCTTAAGGTTCAGTTGTATATCTAATAGACTATATTTCTCCTTTCTGAACAATATTTAGCATCTTTCTTTCAAAATATTATGTTACTTCTACAGTTCTAGCTAATAGTCTTGCTGTGGTAACACAAGTTTGTCTTAGTATGGCTGCTTATACGATAGTAATGTGTAGTTGGATTTGAACAGGCTGGAGCACCTTTTGGATCTTGCAAGAATGTTTCTGCACCTACTACTAGTCCAGCCACCAACACTGCTGGAAGCTTTACTGGATCTGTTCAGTTTGCAAACTCTGCTTCAGCACTCTACTCTACAAATCATGCCATTGCCTTTTTGTTTTACCTTCCACTGATGGCGTTTTATTTATGAATGCACATCTAGATGTTAGGATATATAGCGAGTTACTTCTTGAGGTGTTTCTAGTATATTATATCATACTAAAGTTTAGAGCGATCGCGGAACACTCCGCCTGTGGCGTGGAGATCAACGACTGGCTCTAAATTAATAACATGCGACGTGTAAGAAAAATATTTGACTTGCTGAAGATATCTTGTGCATCAAATTATGGAGTTGCACATGCATCTGAAGAAGTTAGTGCGTATGAAGGACCAAGAATTAGTTCAGGTATGTTGTAGCTTCAGTATATAGCCAGATTTCAAACCGTAAAACTTACCTGATTATCGTAAAACTTGATGCACTATCTCCATTTCTTTCTCATTAGTCAAGAGGTCACTTGAAAAGTGTTTTCTTCTTTAGATGACATCTTTCATTCTGGTTGAACAAGCACCGTTCCTATCAATCTCTCCATTCACTGGTGGAGTCTATTTAGGTCTAACTAGGTTGTATATTGGAAATTCATAATTGAACATTGCATTAACCAAACTGTTTCTAAAATCATCAAATGTGTACATTGCATTGTCTGTCTTCTTTTTCCTACTTTCCTTTTATCAATGTTTCCATGTTTCTGTGGTGTTTTCAGGTGGTCTTTCAGGAAATGGTGTTATGTAGTAAGGCGCTAGAATTTGTATGGACCTAGCATCTACAGTACTGCTACTCGTATTGTCAGTATTAAGTTTTCGTAATAGTTGTATTCTACCCTTTGAAAATAGTTGTATTTTAACATTCCGTTCCGCGCCAACATTTGTTTGATTTCTTCGATTATTTTTCCTCCTGATTTTCAGAGTTATTATTAACAATTTGCACTTCTTCTTTTCCAAACTTTTGCATGATCGACTCTAGCTGTGTCCCACAGCATAGTATTCTTAAGCTACACCATTGAAAGGGTAAAAAGGATCAATGCAATGATCAAAGTAGAGTTTCTGATTGGAATCCCATCCCAAAGTAGACCTGTGAATAACTTTGAATACTTAAAGCAACTAATGATATTCATGGACTTTAATTATGATTGGAATCCCACCCTGACTATAATATGAGTTGTTGTTTATTGAACTTTAGATGATTTCAGTCTTGGTCACACACAGCACAAGAGACTAAAGTTGCATGTGATTCATTTGAATTATATACAGAGCCAGAGCAAGAATACAAAATACCAGCAAGTATTGACCTGATCCTCAACCTCCCATGTAGGGCATTGAGCTTAAGGAAGAAACATAAATAGGGACGGGGAACTAAGAGAATGGACAGATCATAGCACAGGCAACATAGCTGCATCAACATTTAAAGGCAGTCCTTTCGGTTTTATCTGAAGAGCTGGACTGATAGTAAGCAAAGCAATGAAGCACTCGACAGGAACTCGGGTTCCCCATACGTTGATTGACTCGAGCTTACGGCAACTGTTTACTAGAAATAGAAGACCGTTCTCGGTTACATGGCGGCAGCTCCATAGAACAATCGTCTAAATCCCAAAATAGAAAGAAAACATGTTTAGGATCAGTAGTAGAACAAATGGACTCCAGGAAAGGCATTTGGAAATGGCTCATGAATATCTACTTGTGTTCGACAATGCTTTTGAAAAGTGCTAATATAATTATTAAAAAAAAACACATTAAGCAACTACATGTAATTTTTGTAATCTAAGCTACATGATCGTGTAAACCGGTGCTTACTCAGCAAATTCACAAGTAAAACTGCTTTTTGACAAAAGCGCACTCTAAAAACAAAGCCTATATTGCAAGTATCCCCGAACAAGATACCTTCAAATGTGGACAGCTATGAGCAATGGCACAGAGTGATTCATCAGTGATAAATGTGCCACCGATATTCAAGTGCTGCAAGGAATTAGCTCTGGATATCTGTTGCAAAGTAAAAATCAGACGAGAAAAATCAAAGACAATATTTTCAGCTACACAAGAAAGGAGGACTCGGTTAGACATATCATCATACCAATTCAACAACACCTTTATCTGTGATCCCTGTAACACCCCATAACGAAATGGATGTTAAATTGCTGACACACTTCGCCATAGAGATTCTATACAATCCAATGTCCGTTATCTGACAACCCCATCGGCTCCTCGAACTGCAACAACAGAAAACAAGCATGAAACTTGACCATCCCGTTCAGCTGTTAAAACTCGGATTGAACTACAACAACACTGAATTAGTATTAGCCATAACTTTGAGGTAAGTTTCTCGAAACAGTGAGTTACTTTCACTTTCAGGGTTTTGTTTGTCTTCGATTATAACTTGCTATACACTCATCATCAAGGCTTTTAAAGTAGAACTTCGCATATATGAGAAACAGAGAGAACCCAAAAAAACATACATGTCTAGGTCTTTGAGGCTGTAAGCATAACGAAGCACACGAGCTGTGGACTCATCATCCATCTTCCAACCAGCAAAGCTCAAGCTCTCTCTGCGACCCAAAGACTGCTTCACACCTTGTTTCCATTTTCTACACACACCGCTTGCTCTGCACCGATTCACAAACAAACCAAACTCAGCATCAACAAAACCAAAGAAACTAAAACCCAGAAAAGGAAATATTAAAAACAGTAATCATGTGTGTGAAGAATTGAGTATGAAATGAAATAGAAAACGTACTGGGCCAAATCAGTGAAGGAAGTGATGAGAACGAAGATACTAGCCAAGAGGTCCAGAGGCAACCGATCAATCTCAGCCTCTCCCTCCATTAATCAAAAACTTCCAGCCTCCAAAACGAATTTGAGTTCAAAGATATTTTTCTTGGCTCTCAGATTCTGTGGTACGTTAGAAGGAGTCGTCGACTTGTAATAAACTAGTCACATGTACATGTAATTTTTCAGCGAAACCATAAATACAAGGAAAGGTAGGACAAGATGTGCTCATGTTGTCATCATCAAACTAACCGCCATACACTTCAATAATTTAAGCACTAAATTATCACAAAGATGTAATTAAAGTATTCTTGCTACTCTTTTTTACTCTTACACAGATTTTATTTGTCAAGTTATACTAAGATCGGGTGGTTAAGTGCATTCAGGTGAGCAATGCATATATAAATAGAGTTGAATCTCTCAATATTGAATGAAGTACGTTAATGGACAAGGGAAAGAAATGTTCTAACATAACTCTCCTGATACCTCTTAATTTATAAAGCTTTGGAATTGTCGTATTATAGCAATAAAAAAGTTACAATAATTTTGGAAAAATGGGCGTCTCTTTTTGACCATATTGATATCGAGGTGCCAATTTATAATAAGATATAAAATCTGTATTTTTGATTCGTTTATCTACCGCTATGTGTTGAGCTGATCCTTATTAATGCATCCATGTGTAATTTTGGATATTTTTGTGGATGAACCTCGAGAAAAAGGTAGAAAGAGTAATATCATCAGAACAAGTACTGACATAATGAAACCTTGTCATAGTATAATTTGGTGATTAAATATTTCAATACAATTAAAATAGTTTTCATATACCCTAATTCTATCATCTTGAAGTCTTGTCTCGTCGATCACATCTGTCATACAAATTGCTCTTAAAAATATGAGTTTAGAAGGGAGCGCTAAGACAACTGAGGATAGTTATATAACTAATCAAGATGATAAAGGTATGATGATGGCTGTTTTTAATATTTGTTATATGAAGCACGTTGTTGCTGATTATGAACAAGACGGATATCTACCGAAGACGAAGTGCAGATCTCTCAGTGAAGTTGAGTTATGCCCAAAAATCGAAGAACGAGAAGAATGCGGTAGTGTAGCACGAAAATTGTCCGAAGCAAACCAACATGGACAACAACACGGTTTGCTCTATGGAAACTATGTTCCTCCCCACAATCTTCCGCCAGTTCCTAGCATCCAGAACCTAATCGGAATTTGTAGCAAGCCATTTGAGAAGCTATTGACAGCTACGGATTTGAACAAGAGCCAATCGAGGCTAGCGATGAGTAAAGAGCATGTGCAAAAGCACCTAGTTCCATTGTTGAATGGTAACGAAGATCTTAAGCAAGGAATTCAAGTCACGACTTATGATATGGCTGGTAAAGAGTATCGCATGGTGTTTAAAACTTGGGCGTCCAAGATTCATGTCTTAACTGGATCAGCTTGGAATGATTTCTGCGATGATCATAAACTAGTTGATCAGCTTCAAATGCCCATAAAAGTTTCTGTCACGGTGTGGATGGTTCGTAACATTGCAACTGGTAACCTGTGCTTTATAATCAAATCGAGAAGGTTAGAGCCCGAAGGTGTTTGAAACCATCGAGATGAGAAGACTAAGACGGAATGTGATGCATGAAACTATACATAATTTGAACTTTTTATTTTATCCGCTGTGTTTTTTTTTTCTTCCTATCTCACACTCACTACCTTCCGATTCCTTAACAGATGTTTATGGGTACGAGCTGAGTAGTAAAGACAGATAATATGAAAAGAAGATAGCAATGCTTGGTTGAAAGTTTTTAATTTGATTAAATTCAAAAATAAAATTCTACTAACATATAAAAGAAGATAGCAATACTTGGTTGAAAGTTTTTTGATTAAATTCAAAAATAAAACTCTACGAATATATATACAAGAGGGGAGAGTTTGGTTTGATTCAATGGACAAAACCGAGTTCGAGACTGACTAACAATCTAAAGGTTAAAACACTATATATTACAAGATAGGAACAGATTAACCAACCCTTGAATTCAGGATCACATCAACAAGATTAACCAAATCCTTGAATTTAGGATCACATCAACAGAAAACCAGCACAAGGAGTTTACTTGTAGCATAAGCAACAACATGGCATGGTCAATCAGTAAGGCAAGGCCAAAACAGGGAACATACTTCTTTACTCCCCCTCAAGTTGGATCGAGAAAATCTCTTGATCCAAGCTTGGATAATAGACGATCAAATTGAGCATATGACATAACCTTTGTAAACACATTAGCTAGTTGATCTAAGGAACAAACATATGTTGTGGCTAGGACCTTGGCCTGCACTTGATTTCTGATGAAATGACAGTCAACTTCTATGTGTTTAGTCCTCTCATGGAATATAGGATTGGCTGCAATATGCATCGCAGCTTGATTGTCACAGTGCAAGGTGATAGGTTGAGCACATTTGATTTCAAGATCAACAAGGAGGATCTTGAGCCAAATTAACTCATATGCAGTAGAAGCCATAGCTCGATACTCTGTCTTAGCACTTGATCGAGCCACCACAGATTGTTTTTTGTTTTTCCATGTTACCAAATTTCCTCCAACGAAAGTGCAAAAATCTGTAGTGGACTTTCTATCAATGGTATTGCCAGCCCAGTCTAAATCTGCATAACCTTCCAAGATAAAATGGTCATTTTTCTTCACGAACACACCTCTAGTCATTGATCCTTTGAGATAACGAAGAATTCTTTGGACAAGTTGAAGATGACAAGAATTGGGAGCATGCATGAACTGACTAACCAAGATAACAACATAAGTTATGTCCGGATGAGTAATGGTAAGATAGATCAACTTCCCAACAAGTACATTCCTATATCAGATAATGAATCACCTTTCTCTTCAATATTCAAGTTGCTAAGTAAGGGAGATTTAACAATGCTAGTGTGCTTCATGTTAGCTTCATCAAGTAAATCAACAATATACTTTCTTTGATTCAAAAACAAACCTGAAGAAGATTGATCCATCTCGATACCAAGGAAATATCTTAGCTCTCCAAGATCTTTAATTGCAAATGTTGCATGAAGAGACTGCTTGAGTGCTTCAACTTCCTTATTATTATCTCCTGTGATGATTAAGTCATCAACATAGACAAACACAACTAGTCTCCCAGCTTTTCCAGTTCTCACAAATATTGAAGAATCACCAAAATTTCTTTTGAAACCAGAAGCAAACAAGACAGAGCTGAGCTTCGAATACCAAGCTCTTGGGGATTGTTTGAGGCCATATATGAATTTATGAAGTTTACACACCATTTCAGGAACCTTTTCTTGGGCATGACCAGGAGGCAGGCGCATATAGACATCCTCCTTAAGTTCTCCATGGAGGAAAGCATTCTTCGCGTCCATTTGATACATTTTTCAGCCATGATTCACGGCCATTGATAAAAGTACCCTTACTGTGTTCATTTTAGCCATAGGGGAAAACGTTTCTTTGTAATCGATTCCAAACGTTTGTGTGAATCCCTTGACGACTAGTCTTGCTCTGTACCTTTCAATGGTGCCATTGGAATGGAATTTGATCTTGTAGATCCATCTTGATCCAATTGCTTTATGCCATTTAGGTAGTTGGACCACACTCCAAGTTTTGTTATCATGAAGATCTTGGAGTTCTTTGTGCATAGCCTTTCTCCAAATTGGAGATTGATTAGCTTCCTCAAAAGATCAAGGCTCTGAGTTATCACACAACATGTTGACAAAGAAAGACTGAGATGCTGAAATATAATTAAGGGTAGCAACATTACCAAGAGAATGTTTAGGAGTGTAAACTTCAAAACCATCCAACCTGACTGAAGCTTTCTTGTCTCGACTAGGATATCTTCTTTCTAGTGGATGAGGTTGAGCATGAGACTGAGTTTGTTCCTCTAGATGATCTGCCACAACAACTTCTTCTTGTTCCAGTTAAGTAGCTTTACAATGATCACATCACTTCCGATTTGAGTAGCATCTTGATTCTAAACGTGTTCACTAGAATAACTATCAGGAACAATGGGAGTTGCTGATGATTCGAATAGTTCCTCATGAAGCTCCCCCTGAAGATCATTGTCTTGAACTTGATAGTAAGGATGAGGCTCATCAAATCTTACATCTCTAGAGACATACAACCTCCTGTTCAGAGGATCATAGCATTTATACCCCTTTTGAGATGATGAGTAGCCAAGAAATATGCATTTGATGGCTCTCGGATCAAACTTGTCCCTTTGATTTGCTTGAACATGAGCATAGCAAGTGCAACCATATACTCGCAAGTGATCAAGGCAGATTTCTCTCTTATTCAACACTTGAATTGGAGATTTAAACTCCAAGACCCTGTTAGGTAACCTATTGATAAGGTAAGCAGTACATTGAATTGCATAGGACCATAATCTTTTTGGTACATTTGCATGTAGCATAAGGGCTCAAGTTTTCTCAAGTAGATCACGATTCTTCCTCTTAGATATGCCATTTTGTTAGGGAGTTGATACACGACTTGTTTGATGAAGAATCCCTTGCTCACTAAGGTAGGTCTGCATACTTTTACAAGTATATTTTGAGCTATTGTCAGACCTCAGTGTGCATATAGTGGAAGAGAAGTGATTCTTAACCAAGTTGTGAAAGTCTTTTAAACATTTAAGGACTTCATGTTTGGATTTCAAGAGATAGACAAAAGTACTTCTAGAAAAGTCATCAATGAATGTGACATAGTATTTATAGCCATCAACAAAAACAAGTTTTGCAGGACCCCAAACATCTGTGTGTATTAATTCAAAAACATAAGAAGCTTTAGAAATAGAGTTAGGAAAATGAAGCCTACTCGATTTTGCCTTGTGACACGTTTCACATTCATGTGAACTTTTACAACTATTAGGAAACAAATATGAAAGAACATGATTAGAAGGATGAGCTAGACGAAGATGCCACAGTGAATGATGAGAGCTAGCAAGTTTTCTTCTACAAGGAGACTCTTTGAGAAGCTTGAAGGAATTGAAATGGAGACATAATAGAGATCATTGAGAAAGAATCCTTCACCAATCTTTCTCTGGGAAATCCGATCCTGAAAAATGACATTAAATGTTGAGAAAATGACTAGGCAATCAAGAAGATGAGTTAATTTTCCCACAGATAGAAGCTTGAAAGGGAAAGATGGAACATATATAATCTCAGACTCTTGATGATATGAAAGAACCTTCAGTTTCCTTTTTCCTAGAATAGATGCTTTCTTCCCATTAGCTACAGAGACATATGAGGGTTTTTCTAATGCATTGAAATCAGTTAAGATGGAAGACCATTTGACATGTGATCTGAAGCTCCATAATCAACTATCCAAAAATCGTGATTTTTACTGAGATTCAATGCAATTGAAATGGCACAAACAATACCTGGGAGTTCATCATGACTGACAAGTTTGGAGTCAACAAGAAATTCTGCAAATTCTCCCAGCATTGCAGTAGCATTATCACTGTTTCCATTTTGCTTTTGTTGGAGGAATGTGGCAAACTCATTCTATAGTGAGATGGGGTTGGAGGAGAAATCCATAGCTGTAGTTGAGCCACTATAACGAGTATGATTTGCTTTAGGAGCATATGAGGACTTGAATGGGCCCTTGGAATGCTTGTGATCATCCTGAAACTTATTTTTGAGTTTTGGATGGAGGATCCAACGGGTGTCTCTAAGGTGACCAACTCCTAATCTCCCAATTTTTTCACAATGTGTACACTTCAATTCAGGTCTCCTCCCACGATATGGTCTGCTTGAGCTAGCAAAAGCACGATACTCTACTTTTTCTGCTTCATGACTCACTGCTAGATCAGCACTCATAACTTTATTCCTCACTTCCTCTCTTTGAATTTTGTTATAAATAATAGAAATGAGTGAAAAATTTAGAGGCCATCAGAATGTGATTTCTCAGATCTTCATATTCTGGACTGAGGCTAGTGAGTAGCTCAAAATTTTTATCTTCTTCAGCTCTTTTTAAGATAGGGGCAGTATCCGTAGTAAATGGCCAGTAAAGAGCTAACTCATTCCACTTGGCCGTGAGATTTCCCAAATGTTCAGTAAAGGAGAGAGTACCTTGTTGAAGTTCAGCTAGATCCTTCTTGATTTGGAACACACGAGCTGAGTTGTTTAGATCCCCATACAAATTCTTGATATCATTTCACATGTTCAGGGGTGAATCAGAATACTAAAAAATTTGTTGCAGCTTTGGCTCCATGGAGTTTATGATCCATGCTCAAATAAGTTGGTCTTGAGCCAACCATGACTCAAAGTCAGGTGATGAAGATGCATGCCTCTTTACTTTGTCACTGATGAAGCTCAATTTCCGCCTCCCACCAAGGGCAAGAGCCATGGCATTGGACCATAAGATGTAATTGAATTCATTGAGAATGGTGGTAGTAAGACGGAGCGAGGTGTTAAGATCAACAAAATCTAAAGGTTTAGTACCAGAGGGTGATGGGTTTGCACCATTGTTGTCCTCAGACCATATTTGAATGTGAGGGGTTATGAACAGATCAAAGAGCAGAAACAGGTCCTAGGGTTATGAACAGATCAAAGAGCAGAAACAGGTCCTATGATGATCTCTGCTCTGATACCATAAAGAAAGATGATATGAAAAGAAGATAACAATGCTTGGTTGAAAGTTTTCTGATTAAATTCAAAAACAAAACTCTATGAACATATATACAAGGGAGGAGAGCTCGGTTTGATTCAATGGACAAAATCGAGATCGAGATCGAGACTGACTAACAATCTAAAGGTTAAAACATTATTACAAGATAGGAACAGATTAACTAACCCTTAAATTCAGGATCACATCAACAAGATTAACCAAACTTTGAATTCAGGATCACAGAAAACAACCACAAGGAGTTTACTTATATCATAAGCAATAACATGGCATGGTCAATCAGCAAAGCATGGCCAAAAGAGAGCACATACTTCTTTAAGTAGTGAGTAGTGACCGTCATCGGTTTGGTGAATTGGTCATCACTAAGATCAAATGATTTTGCCGGACATTCTGTACTTGAGATCCAAGAAATTCGTTCATCATATACGCCCTGATGATCTTCTTATATATATTGTTGAGCAATACCATATTCAACTGATTCAAGTCAATAGGCCACGGACCCAATTTTCAACCAGATAAAAAAGACAATGATCTCGAACTATGAAGTGGCCAATAGTAAAAACTGTAAAATTGTGTAGGTTTTCGTTTCAGTTCAACTGTTGTGAAAAAAATATCGGCCAGAGGGTTTTGTGTTGTAACCTTGGACCAATTGTTTTTCTAATTTCTAGTAGTGAATTTCAGTATATGACAGTAGAGTGGACACTGTTACAGTTACACTCCCCATACCATAGTTGTAGACTTAAGTTGATTATTTGTCCATTCACTGAGTCAAAATATATCCAGCTTTGGAAATGTCGGATTACACTGAGTCAATTTGAATTCCTAAATATATAATGACACGCACCTTAGAGGTAATTGGTACGTTCCATATATGGTTAATTTGTATAGAACATCCCCTTAAAATTCCTCCAGATTCAACTTATCTATAATCCCTCTAGGTTCTTACATATATTACCAGAATAATAAGTGCTAGACGAAGACGCAACACACAGCTACCCGTCGAGATTGTTCTGCATCGAATAGGCATACATATTGATTGTCACCACCATTTGGGTATACCACCTTAACAGCTTCCTCAATTTTGTTGCAATTTGATGTTGTTGATCAGATGTATTGCTGGATATAATATGCTGTATTTCTTCCAAACTGATTCATTTCAATTTCGTCTTTGAAATTCTTTCACTATAGGATTTATTTTTGTTTAAATGAACCGAATCGAGTTCTGTTTATGTCTTCTATGTTCTAGCTATGATCTATATATTATAATAATTATATAACGTTTGTCCTTGTTGTCAAAATTAACGTTCTTGATTACGGTAGCTGGTTGATGTGCTCTCTAGTTATCCGAGTAGTGCCATTTTACATTCTCTAGTTATCCCAGTAGTGCGTAATGTAGCAACTAAAAGCAACACGTACATGAGCATATAGAGCCAGAGAAATATTTGGAGGTCAATTGAAACTCGAAGTGTTGATAATTAATTCGATCTCCCTTAATTTTTTCCACTTCTACTAACTGATATTTATACCACTCATTTACGACACGTGTTTGTTTCTTAAGCGGCACATATAAATTTAAGATTATTAGACTAATTCATAATCACATGTATATTGTCTCGATCCGACTTTTTTCGTTTTCCACTGTCTTTATTTATTCAGCATATATGTGTTTGCTTGTAGGCATGGACAATATAGATTTAGGATCAATTTACTTAGCAATGCACTTTTTGTTCCTAACTTCATGTACTCTTGGTTGTAGATGGAACTTCATGTTTGGTTGCATGTAGATGAAACTTCCATGTTTGGTTGTATAGTAGATGAGCCAATTGACTCTATTGTGTTACTGTCGGATGTGCGTACTTTGTGCAATGCCAACGAAGTTATGCTAGCTAGAATATATTTATAATCTGGATTTCACACTAACTGCGTGTGAACATGTATCTCTTTTTGTGATTATATTGCATGCAGGATCTGTTATGGCAGGAAATCACACTGTCAGAGGAGTCGACTGTACATCCCCTTCCAGTACCAGTAGGCTGTCCAGAGAAAGTTCATCATCAAAGGATTCTACACAATCCCGGGTTGCACGAATTCTTGGTGCTATTCCTTTCCGTGAAACTGTCATCGGCAACATTGGACTTGGGAGTAGTAGTAGTAGTACAGTTGGCTCTATCACTGGAGGTATTGGTGAATCTGTTGGTATTGTAGAGACGGGGTCTTCATCAGTTCGAGGTGACTATAATCACTTCCAACTTTCCCATGAGCAAGTTCGAGCCCGGACCAGCTCGACTCCTCCTCGGTCCCAACTCGTCAGGCGTAACAGGTCCTTCAACCGGGTATGTTAAATTAGAAATGTAATATACAATTGATCGAAACTTTCTAGGCCTACGTACTATCGAAAATAAGCCCCCTATGTATCCAAAAAAACCCATCTATGGCATACATTGTCACATACTTGGTCACTCTTTATTCTATAACACATACTAGCTATTGCTTGTTGAGATGACATGCTACATGTTTTGTTTAGAGCTCATCATCTATTGGCATGGCATGGTATGGCAGGTGAAGGATTTTCTACATGCCGCTTTTCGTGCATATGTAGCAAACATGCTGATCCTTAAAACTCCCGAAGAGGATCTACGTAGAGTGATCAAAGCAACTGTCTGCGAACATTTGAAGAAGCAACGCTACCGTTCTTCGATTTCTCCAACGGAATCCCCAAATGAAGATGATGCCAAGTGTAGCATATGTCTTGTACAGGAAGAAGTCCTTCCTTCTATTTATCTATCTTATTATAGCAAGTTTCTATGATTGGACTTTAATTTTGTTATAACTATTTTGAATTGGGTGCAAATTTGTTTGAAACATTTTCAGGGGGAATATGTTGATGGTGAAGAAATTGAGAGCCTGGATCACTGCAAGCATGACTTTCATTATAAGTGCATCAAATCCTGGCTTCAGACCCTTTCAAAAAAAATATATCCTGCCTTCAGAAGAGGAACGGTTGCCCCATCTGTAAGAGGACGGCCGTGAAAATCGATCCTAAGAATCCTCTGAAAAAGGAACTGTATTTGCCTTAGCTAGTATATATTGTTGTCTTCAATTTGGCAGTCCGGTGGCCAGCTGACGTGCATTTCTTTGAAGATTTTACCATCAATAAGTTCGAATTTGATTCTGTTCTATTAACTATTAACTGTTTAGTCCCCTCTTTGCTCTAATCGGGTTTAAGAACTATATATGTTTTCAATAAGTTCCTTTTCATTATACTCTAATTGGGTTTAAGATTGGTAAGTTCACCAAGTGCGACATATTCTAAATGCAATAATAACAAATCAAATCCAACATCAAAAATTGGGAATTTTAATATCATCCCCATATTATTTACAAATTACATGTCTTCAACTCCATCTCCACAATAGTCCTGGTGGAAATTGAAACTTGTTGCAATATTATATATATCAAAAACTCTTCCAATGAGGACTTCGTGAGTACTTTTCATAAAATTATCATAAAAGTCATTTTTCAATAATATTTTTTACAAAATTAACTATTAGATATTTAAATATTGATGAGTAGATCATTTCTACAAATTTTTATCCAAACTGAAAATTGTTAAGGTATCGAACAAGATCAAATCAATAAACGAACCAAAACTGTCAAATGTACACCGTTCATGTTCATAAGTGATAAATTTTGATTATCAATGACTTAAAGATTTTTTTTAAGTTTTGTGAAATTTTGCATGAGTAATTTACTCATTATTATCTATCAAACCAACGGTGGATTTGTCAAAATATAAAGAAAAAATGAATTTAATGAGAATGTATTTATTAAGTCTTTATTATAAGAGTCTTCAATGAAAAATTTCTCTACATATGTGGGACTTCTTTCAATTTGTGAATGGTATTTTTCTAGAAGAAATTATGATGAATTTAATGTAATATCAGTCTATTCGAAAATTCAACTTTAAAAGGAATTTATGTTGAGGCTCAAATTTGTGTTTTACATTCCAACTTAAAATAGAAGTGGGCTCGTTAGCGTAATTAAAAATGGACTTAATTAATATGTTCGATCGCACTTTGTTACCCCGAAAATGGGCTTGTACTTTGGATTTTCCCGTTTGGCCATTTCCACCAATCAAATCACAAAGTTACCTCCCTCGGATGAGATGACCTCTGATTTGACCCACGCCTCGAAGACTCAAACCAACATCTTATCCTACTTGACACGTCCAGAATCCAAAACCAGGGGCAATTTCTTGGCGTGTTGAGGATATTTGATTCCGATCTTGATCAAGCGATCAGACGTGCGTGACGTCCCCTTCTTGATGGCGACACGGATACTCCCGTGGTCCCGCACGCACGGGATAGTACAGATGGGTAGGATACGGTATCATCATATCCAATGAAAAGTCGACAACTCAGATAGGGGCAGGGCAGGGCCGAGAGAGGGAAATAGATATTGAAAAATATATTTAGTGACATAATTTTGTGTGGTTAAGGTGACGTTGGCTCAAGACAATGACAACGACCGCGGAAGTGAGTGGTCTGATCTTCTTTGCTGGACCCATCTTCATAATATCGAACACGACGTCGTAACCATAGAATTCAGTCGCAAAAGAACTAGCTCATCATATATCTCTCTTTGCGTTTGCTTTCTTTTGTTCTTGGTTAAAGAAAGTAGTTTTGATTTAGATTGTGCTTGTTCTTAACAACCAATCGCGTATAGTATAATAGTACGGGCTTCAATTTATCTTACCAAGTAATTTAGTAGAATTCTATAATTTTATTAAATTTCAATAATATTTTCGACCTTTTAAAAAAAATAACCGAGTAGATCCATTATTGTATAGAGTGAGAGAGCAACTACTATGCTATGTCATATAACCGATGGTTCTTCGGTGATCAAGTTCATTATGAATCGGAACAATTTTTTTAAAAAAAAAAAACACAAGGAGTGATCAATCATTCATCGATCTGAATGGTAAATATAAAACTAATTTCAATGTTTTCATGTTTCATGATGAATCCTTAGTCATGGATAGTACAAATTTGGATATCCAAATCTCAGCTATGGTTAGTAATGATGTTGCTGTTGAAATCATTGTTTGTCATTAAGGATCTAATCAGACTCAACTGAATTGTTTATAAGCCTTATCTTGTTTTTTGGAGGCATAAGATGACAGGGACTCATGGTTTTTTTGTTTTTGTTTTTGTTTGCGGCTAGAATCAACCTTAAAATGACTCATATTTTTCGAGAGAAAAATAATGTGGCGGATGCTCTTACAAGTAATGATGAGCTATGTAAAACCGACACTTCATTGTAGTGTCGTGTCAAGTTTCTGACACTTGGAGAGACTTGAGGATGTCGTGTCCAAAGTATCATGTGACGTGTCTAAATATATTTCTGTTTGGATGCTCGGGGACACTCCGTAGATGCTCAGAGATACTTGGGAATACTTTAGCGCATTAAATAATTCATATTTTTATATATTTTTAAACATAAATAAATGAGAATTTTATTCATATATATTATATGCATATATGTATTAGGACGTGCAGATGTTCTTGACCTTGCAAATTTTTCTCTAGCTGATCTAACAATAGATGACGTCTTATTTGGAATCTTAGAATGATGGCAACGAGAAGACTAACATCACAGCATGAAGTTACATAATTTTATGTCTTATTTAAAATTTTAGTATTTTTGTTTAATGAAATATGAATTTTTAAGTTTATTATGGATTTTTAAGTTACATGATTATTTACGTTTTATGTATAATTTTGAATATTTTACTCAAATTTTTCTATTTAATTATTAAATATTTTAATTAAATTTAATTGCCGTGTCTCAGTCGTGTCTCTATCCTACTTTTTAAAAATTTTCCGTGTTTCGTGTTCTCGCGTGTTCGTGTCCCTGTGTCCGTATCCGTTTCTATACTACATAAATGATGAGCAATGTGACAGGGTATTTGGTGGGAGATCGACCATTCCTCCTTTCATTGCTAACTTTCCCTCGGGAAGTCGGGATCACTCGTATGTGCTTACATTTCGTTCTTCATGCTATAGTCTTTTTCGTTTTGTGTTTGTTGTTTATAAGTTGGTTTTTATCACTTTATTGTCCCTAGAGGTGGTTTTGGCCTTGATCCCCTATTCTTTCTCTTGTTTATTTTCTCGATATTTTGTGAATCTAAGTGATAAGTTAGCTCAACACCCATTTTCATAAGAAAATTAGTTTACAACTAAACACAAACATATTGATACACTAGTCCAAAGTATTGATATTTGTAGTGCTAACAAAATTTCTTGTCGGCATCATAGTTGGAAAATTGGTCAGAGTGAACTGATGCGTCGCCAAAATCACGCTATATTTTTAAATACTGTGTTGCCTTAATTGTAAAGCAAATAAAGTAGTCAATGAGACACTTTTTGCTAAATGGTGTAGTTTATGATACAATGTATTAATTGAGTCTCCTAAATTATTTCAAATGTTTTTCTTCTTATGGGTTAGGCTTTTCTTCTCATTAATCGTGGTTTAAGGATAGCCACAATCTCTTATTAAAAAAAAAGTACAAAACTAGAGACCGAAACCTCTTATACAACCACCATTCCCTAAGTTAAATTCTTAATGAAGTTAGTTTTACAAAATTGAGTTTTTTTTTTCCGATGAGGGGTTAAGCATTTGACTTATGACTTCATTTTTTATAGATGGGGAAATAATTTGTAGACCTAATCATACACCAAAAGTACATAATTAAGGAAGTAAAGCAACAAAATTCGACAACAACAGAAGACAAACTCAACAAAAGAGGAAGTTTATAATGTCGTCGTTGCCAACAAGCGAGTCATCGCGTGACACACAAATGTCACTGCGTGACACATGATCGTCACGAGAGCTGCAAATATGAACCGAGAAGCCATCCATACTTTTTCTACGCATGAAACATAACCCATCAGCAAATCGCCATGCAAAATATTGCCAGTTAGGAATTGAACGAAATAAAAGCGTTCTAGATAAGCAATATTAAAACGTTGATGTGTAAGACAAATGATTTAACACCATATTCATATCTAAGACCATCTCCCATTCAGGGCCTTAAAATCAGCTAAAATTCATTTCCAACCCAGGGCTGAGATATACCAAAAATGCCATAAGTAGCTCGATCAGGCCAAATGCTGGACTATATATGACCCTTGATATAACCCTTGGATTATATTTTTGTGGGGACTATAATTATACTTAAGCACTAAAAAATTGATGAAACTAGTGACTAATATTAATTTTAATTAATGTTTATGTCAATTTAAACATTATGGTTGCATCATTTAATTAATCAATTTATTTAATTTCTCAACTCCAATAATAATCACAATATTTTTGTAAAATAATATAATAAATTTATCATGTGTAATACTTTAAAAACATTGAAATATATTTTTTAGAATTTCAATAAATATAATATATGCAATGGTAATATAGTAAAGAAATAAAAAAATGTAATATTTTAAAATAATAATAATAATTTATTTGTTAAATGAACCATCAATAAATATAATAAATACAATGCAATTAAGACATTATGGTGACATCATTCGATTAATTAATTTATCTTATTTTTTTAACTCTAATGATAATCACAATATTTTTGTAAAATAATATAAGTATAAATTAATATCAACCATAATATTTTCAATATCAATATAAATTAACATAAAATATTAGTTTACATATCAATAGTAACATTTTCAACAAAGAGTGTTAGAAAACAATATATAGGGTAGTTGGATCGATCATATTTATCTAAAACAACGAGTATTAGAAAAATAGAATAGTTATGTTCAATCTCATAAAATAAAAATTTTCTATAAACAACACATGTAGAATAAATCATATATAATATTCAAAACAAATTTTTAGAATATATATAAGTTTAAAATTTTGAATTAATAAAATAATATAAAAATTTAAATTATAACTTTTATGAGTTGGAGATTGTATAAAATATAACCCTAATTATTTATTAAAATAATATATTTTAAGGATTAAATTATGACTTTTGACCCCTTCAAGACTGGAGATGACTTCATCACTTAATATTCATTTAAGAAACTTCTGACACCATTGAAGAAGAAAACTTAAACGATCAAAGAAGTCTATAAAATTTTGATCAGAGAACACAATTGAAAATTGTCGCTTCTAAAAGTTCAAAATTCCATAATAAAAAGCTCAAAACTCTATTGAAATCTCGACCAAACATATTGAACTAATTGTAAGTGTTCAAAACGCTATTGAACTGTCCGTTTCTGCATTGAAGCACCCACTCATAAGACAGACAGCTTTATCCAAATTTCTTTCATCATAATCAAACTTGTCAACGCACCTCTCCCAACGCAAAGATCATAAAAAAAGAAGATGAATCAAAACCAAGACATTATCACTGACATGGCGTGTTCTGTCTCACTTTGTACTCGAACAAAATTTGCCTGCCATATATTCAACGGCTTTTCCCTTCCATACACAGTACTTAACCTCAACCCATAACACAGATTTAAACAATTGTAAGGAAAATTCAAAGAAAAAAAACAAATATAAATAAGTATTACTGGTACGGATTCCGGAGGCGAACAGAGTCAGAACTGTGACCTCTGCAACAACAATGTTGAGTGCAAAAAAACTCTTCGTCGAAGTCTAGTGGTGCTCACGTGCCATGTTGTTGAGTGCTTTCTCAGTCTTATATAAACCGTCACTGCGCTCATCAGCTCTCACCTCCGATCCACCTCTGTAAAACCAAAAATTTCCCATGTTGGTCTTTAATACATCAACGTTAACCAGCCAGTTAAGCTTAACCCATTCTGCGAAGAGCCCCAGACGCAACAACCAACGCAGAAACCACCAAACCCTTCACTGAAAAACAGAACCGACTCTCTCTCTCTCTCTCTCTGTTTTTGAAACAGAGCAAAGGGGAAGGAGAAGAAGGTGGAATGGGGGAAACGTACGAGTACAATTACCAAAACAACCCCTGTTCGTCGTCGGCTCCTGCTCCTCCTCTGGTCACGGTGGCGCAGCCCCATTCGTCGGATGACATCTCGCTTTTTCTGCAGCAGATTCTGGTGCGGTCGTCAAACCTGGGCGGAGGAGGAGAACAGCAGTTTCTGTTTTCGTCTTCGCCGTCCGGTTATTCTCTGCCGGAGAACATCAGCCGTCCGTGTCATTCTGGCTTTGTAGGGGAGGGGATCAGGGCCTTTGATGCGGTTGTGACGGCGAGTGGTCCGAATGTGTCTTCGTCGTCGGTTGGAGCCAGTGAAAATGAGACTGATGAGTATGACTGCGAAAGTGAGGTACTTTAAAATGTTCTGTTTTTCAGTTTTGGTTGCTGAGAAATTACTGCAGACAATGTGTACTTATTCTTTGGTTTTAAAGTTTCTAAATTTTTTCAAATTCAGAAATTTATAGTGGGTTTAGTTTTTGGGGGACTGATCTCTGTATGTGATAGCAGAAAAGAGTTCAATTTTTTTTGGCGTGTTTGATGTAAAATATCAGTTAGAGATGTTGATGAATCTTGAACGCAGGAGGGTCTTGATGCATTGGTAGAAGAGGCAGCTGCGAAATCGGGTGCTCGTAATTCTTCAAAGCGAAGCAGAGCTGCAGAAGTTCATAATATGTCTGAAAAGGTTTGAGTTTTTTGTTCTTTTTTTTTCAAGTTTCAAGGTGATTCGAAATTTTTACTTTTGTATTTTTTTGGTTTTCATGTGTTGTGGTTTGTTTGATTAACAGAGGAGGAGAAGTAGGATTAATGAGAAAATGAAGGCACTGCAGAATCTTGTCCCAAATTCTAACAAGGTATTTGTCAATGCTAAATAAAGTACCTGTTTACTTCTGTTACGAGTGATTTGATTAGTGGTGGATCGTTTCGTTTTGTTAATGGCAGACGGACAAGGCTTCAATGCTTGATGAAGCCATTGAGTACCTCAAGCAGCTTCAGCTCCAAGTACAGGTACCTTTGATTCTTTTTTTCAGTTACAGTAAAATTTACTCATGTAGTCGGTGCTTAACTGTGAGAATCTTTATCTAGAGTCATTTTAAACGGTGTTTTGCTTTGATTGATTTCAGATGTTATCCATGAGAAATGGCATGAGTTTGCATCCCAAGTGCCTACCTGGATCGTCACAACCTGTCCAGTTCTCCCAAATTAGAATGGACTTTGGTGAGGAAACAAGGCCTTCACATTTGAACATTACAGGCACACTCATGAACCAGGATACCACAACACCAAATTTGTACAATGGAAGCCAGTTGTATGTACCAAACATGTCAAATATAGTCAATTCAGATGAAGCATTTAGGTCAGATTCATCAGCAATTCAGGCTCACTTGGGATCCTTTCATCTTCCAATTTCGTCAAAGGTAAGATCATAGCTCGTCGAATAATGCATATGAAGCCAACTGGATAATGCTAACCGTCTTTTTATCTTGTTTGCTTGCTTATAAAGGGAATCGCTAGGGATGAACTATTCCAGCATCATTTGGAGAATCCTTTAGGTGAGTCTATGCAGTGATCCTTCCATTTTCTAGTACCACTAACCAGGTCCTATTTTTCTGGTCTAACATGTGTGTATTCTGTTTGTTGACAGAATTTGAATTGGGAGCCACGGCCACGGTTTCACTTCCCTTTAATGCTCAAGTATCTGATATGAAGCGCAATGGTTTGCTTGAGACATGCATTGCAGGAAGAGACCGGCGAGAATTCAAACCCTTCACGTCAATAGAACATCATCTTGACAGGTAATCTGACTTTCGAATGAACTCTTTGTTCATCCTTTCTTTTACAGATCACATGGTGATGAACTTGTGTTGCATTGCACAGGAAGAAGGGCCCTAACTGATAATTGGCAGACCGGAAGAAGCACCATCATGCAATTGTAAGCTTGGCTAACATTTTGGATATGGTATAGCCACAAGTACTTAGTGACGGCTTTTGTAATTCTTCAAATTGTTACTGGCTTTCTCGTCCTCGAGCATCCCTAAAAGCTGACCATCGATCGGCAATACTTGTTACTTGGTGGATAATGGTAGAAAGTGGGAATGAGACATGTCTTTCCCTCTTAATCTGGTTCTCCTATATGACCTCTATGATTGCATTGTCTCTAATGTCAAGGTGATGTCAAACTTGGGTTGAGGGTGAACTAGCCGTGTCGGGTTCTTTGTTGTGTTTTGTCTACAATTTGAGAGGGGGCTAGTCCAAGAACGAAGGATTCGATGTTTATGCATCCATAGTCCATAACTGTGTTGAATAATCGATACTCAATAGGTTACCGAATTCGTTGTTTTCTTTTTCTGGTCCAACGATTCAACATCTAGTTACACTTTTGGAATATGAAATTTTGAACAATTATATCCTTACTCATCTGTTCAAAGAGCTTTGCCCATATTTAGTATCGTTACGAAAAACTATTTTATAAAACGACATCGATCGCGCGGTCTTATCTTTTTCACGAGGATGTTATGTACTTAAACGGATCCATATGCATTCAATTACTATCACAATCATTAGCACAAATTGAAGCCTCAAGAAAGCCACCACTATCATCTTTAGAATTGAGTAGTCCATCAAAACTAAATCAAATCCTCGCTCACTTTCACTTGCTTTACTAAAAAGCCGAGGACAATTGGACAAAGATCAGATCCTTGTTGGCGTTAAGTTACCAAAATCCAAAACAAAAGGAAACAAACTGGGTACAGTTTCTATTTTTTCCCATTTCTTGATGACAAAATAAAAATATATATGGTCGATTCGAAGCCGCCCCAATAAGGACACGTCAGCCCCCACCACCACAACAAACTAGAATCAGAATCCGCCATATCCTCCTCGTTCTTCCTTTCTTAACCGTCTCCAGGTTCCAACGACAACCAAACCCCCCACCATCCCCATTCTCGTGCCGTCTTTGACCAAACGACCCGCCGTACATCTTCTTCTCCTTCGCCGCCGTTAAACGTGTTTATATATATAAATAAAACCAAAAACCACTCAGCGAGAGCAGCTATGGCGGCGAAATCGAACGGCCAGGTCATCGCCGGCCCCACTAATCCAATGGTCACTCCTCTGCTCACGGATCTCTACCAGTTCACCATGGCCTATGCTTACTGGAAAGCCGGCAAGCACAACGAACGAGCCGTGTGAGTCCTCTTCCTTCCTAGTTTTATATTGTATCAGAATTTCGAAAAATATAGTGTGCTTAATGCGTTCAAATGATTTGCTTGCAGGTTTGATTTGTATTTCCGGAAGAATCCCTTCGGCGGCGAATACACAGTGTTTGCTGGCTTAGAAGAGTGTATCAAATTCATCGCCAATTTCAAATTGGCGGAGGACGAAATTGAATTCGTCCGCGAATCGTTGTCTTCTTCATGCGAGGTAGGTAGTAGCAATTGTCGTCTGATTGATTACAGTAGAGTCACTGAAGTCTATGAAGATTTTGACTATATCCGACGATGATTGAATTGTAGGAAGGATTTTATGATTATCTCAGAGGAGTTGACTGTTCCGAAGTTGAGGTTTATGCTATACAAGAGGGAACTGTTGTTTTTCCAAAGGTTCCTCTTGTTAGAGTTGAAGGACCGATTGCCGTGAGAACCAATCCAACTGCTTTTTTTTTACTCTCTAAATTTTTGTGTGAAGAAAACAGTTTATTTTTTTATTTTTTTTGTGATAATTGGAGTTGATAGAGCAGTTAATATAGCATTGATTGTAATTTTTGTAGTTGGTTACTTTTACAGGTGGTTCAGTTGCTCGAAACTCCATTTTTGAATCTTATTAATTATGCGTCATTAGTGGCTACAAATGCTGCAAGGCATTGTTTTGTTGCCGGAGAAACAAAAAGGCTGCTTGAGTTTGGGCTTCGACGAGCTCAGGTATATCCGTTACCATGGGCCCAGGTGTTGGCATTTGAAATGCTTCTTCTTTCTTTTTATTTGGAACTAGGGAGGTGTATTTGATTGGTAAAGTGTATTTCTTTTCATATTTAGGGACCTGATGGTGGAATAACGGCATCTAGGTACTGCTATATGGGAGGATTCCATGCAACAAGGTAGTGTCTAGGTTTAAGTATAGCTGCTGCAGCATTGTCATTTGCATTCTTATTCACTTCTTTTGGTGGTTATTATTTCAAGAATGACAAGGCATTTTTGATACCTTAAATTATCAAGTCTGCAAACTTTTGTTATTGAATATCATGGACAATTCATCTTACATTTGTAGATACAAATCATATTTGGGTCCCTTTTGACATAAATAGGGGAACCACATAGAAACCCTTCTCTGTGAAACCTACATATTTTTAGCACTTGTTAACATTTGGCGGTTTCGTTGTTTTGCGCAAAAATGTAGAGTAACTTTTCATGATCTTTATATTATCTTATGACAGTAATGTTGCTGCTGGGAAGTTGTTTAAGATTCCACTCTGTGGAACACATTCACATGCTTTTGTCAGCTCTTTTATGGTTTGTCACTCTTGCAATGATCATTTACTTTTCTCGTCATAAATTTTGCTATTTCAGGAACTTATTGTATTCTTGAATTTGTTCGATGATTTGCAGAGTCCTGATGAGATTATAGATAAATCACTCCGTAGCAGTGATAAGCGCGAGAGCAGTGATAAGCGCGAGACTTGTGAGGATTTTGTTAGCCTGGTTCAGACTTGGTTAAACAAGATCCAGGTGTGTTGATTTTTTGTTTGTCTTTTAAATTAAGTTTATGTCAATGTTAATAGATTTCAATTTAGTAGTTCCCTTTTTGTCATCATGGAGTATTGTTATTCCCTTCACTCATAAAAACTAATTCGTGTCATTTATATGGCTTTTATATGTGCTTTTGCTTTTTTTTTTTGCAGCCATTCAATCTAAATTTGGCTTTTATATCTTTCAATTAAGTTGGGTATTTGAATGGTGACATTTTGTCAATTGTGTGGCTGTGTGTTTTTGGCATTTCTTTCACGAAAATATCATTGGATACATTCAATTTTCACATAATATACCGTTATACTTGTATTTATTGCCTTACATGTCCAATCCTAAAAATTGTTTTTGTTTCCTAATACAATCTATGATGATAACAGTCAAATTTTAGCAATACTGAATTGTGATTGTGTATGCAGTGGTCAAGTTCATTAAATGGTACGTTTGGCGAGACCAATCAAAGTGAGCTAGCAGCTTTCTCATCGTATGCACTTGCATTTCCTGATAACTTTCTAGCTCTTGTCGACACATACGATGTAAGTAAACATCATGTTGCTTACTTTAGAATTGACATGGCTGAGGCACCTATACTCTTATGGTCCCAGTAACACCTATGCTTGCCTTTGTTTTATTAGGTTATGAGGAGTGGAATCCCCAATTTTTGTGCAGTTGCTTTAGCGCTCAATGATTTGGGGTAAGTATGAGCGGTTTTCCTTAGCACAGCACTGATGTGTTTTGTCTGTAATTTGAATATGAATTATGTCGATTTTCCAAACTAATATGTCCGATTATCCATGCCCAGGTACAAAGCAGCTGGTATTAGGTTGGATTCAGGTGATCTAGCATATCTGTCTTCTGAGGCTCGGAAGATTTTCTGCATCATTGAGAAAGAATTTGGAGTACCTGGATTTGGAAAGAAAGTCATCACAGCTAGTAATGATCTTAACGAGGCAACATTGGATGCTTTAAACAAACAGGTAATGGTCTGATGTTTTTGCATGTGCATGCTATGTGTTAAAGTGCTAGCAAACTCCTCCTTGTGGCTTATATTTTCTTGGGCATCGACCTACTACTGTAGTTCTTTGATATTTTGTTGGACCTATGTTTCTTTATTACTAATACATTTGTTGTGTTGTAGGGCCATGAGGTTGATGCATTTGGAATTGGAACTTATGTAGTCACTTGCTATGCTCAAGCTGCTTTGGGGTGTGTTTTCAAGCTGGTTGAGATCAATAATCAGCCTCGCATCAAACTTTCTGAAGATGTTACAAAGGTTTGATCTTACTGTCATTTTTTATCCGTATCAATATCTATTGGGATAAATTTTAATGTTTTCAAATATTGTTTTAGGTTTCCATCCCGTGCAAGAAAAGATCTTTCAGATTGTATGGGAAAGAAGGTTATCCCCTGGTAGATATAATGACTGGGGAAAATGAACCACCTCCAAAGGTATTTGACACCACATTTGTCCCTTGATTCTGTACTATAATCTTATGTATCAAATGTTGTCTTTATTTAAGAGTATTTTGAAGTCTTCAGGCAGACAGATTCTACGTGATATGGTTTAGCTATTCCATTCTATTTGTCCACAGCTGGTTATTTCATCATGTTTATGTTGCTTCTATGGATTCTGTACAAGCAAAGAGTTCACTCCATTTGATGACCTCTAGAGCGATGAAGCTGTATGGTCTCATTATATGCTTGATATGCAGGTTGGAGAACGGATCTTATGTCGTCATCCCTTTAATGAATCAAAAAGAGCATATGTAGTGCCTCAGCGTGTAGAGGAACTTCTGAAATGTTATTGGCATGGCCCAGGTATGGCTTTAGGATATGTACAGGTCTTTGTTTTAAAACACTATTGCAAATCACTGCTTATCCTTTTCATTGTTCTGCTACTCTCACATACCATTCCGTCCAAAGAATTCTCAAACAATAGCTGTTATGTTATTTCTAACATTGAAAGCTATTCTTTGTTCTTTTCCTTAAGTTGATGCCTTTGGTTTCTGTGCTTCTTATCAATGACATTTGACATGTGTATTGTTGAAATGATATGAAAGGACACATGATCATGTTGTTGTTCTTGTATAATTGCTTAGAAAATGCCTCAACAACACTATTGTAAGTGTGTACGTAATTTCTGTACTCAGTCTTTTGTTTATTGAAGGTGGAGTAAGAGAAGAGCTGCCCGCATTGAAGGATATCAGGGAACGCTGCATCCACCAACTCGGGAAAATGCGGCCCGACCACATGAGGAGACTAAATCCCACCCCATATAAGGTTCTACCAGTACTATTTGCTTGAATTAGTCTCATTTGTCAGCACTTCAATTTCTAATTATGTTCCTTTCAAATACTTAACAGGTTAGTGTGAGTGCAAAATTGTATGACTTCATTCATTTCCTATGGCTCAATGAGGCCCCTGTTGGAGAGTTGCAGTGATAGTCACTCGTTAAAGTCGAGCATTACATGAAGCAGTACACATTTCACAGCGCAAGCAATGATCAAAGGTCTAGCCGTTTAGGAGCTATCTAAAATAGGACAACCAACCACGTGCACATGAATGCCCAAATACATAATTAGCCAACTCCAAGGAATATGAACTTTTTCTTGTTAATAGAATGATCTTTGCTGCATCTTTTTGAATGAGGTACGATGCTCTTCTGGCTTTTAACTTGCTAATTATTGGTTTGCTCCAGTTCCTTATGAGATGTTCTCCAATTTGCTACCATACTTGTGATTTTTTTTTTAGGTAACGCTAATTTTATTAAATAAAATTAAGTACAATCGAGACAATAAATGTGTCGAAAATAATTGTACACATGAAAATTAAAAGGATCCTGATAATGATATGCTAAAACTGGAATCAGAATTTATCCATTCGTCAGGTAGAGTGGTTGTGGGCTGTGAATTACACAATGACATGGGAATAGTCGTGTTAAATTTGATAGGTGGTCATTCACGGAGAGTCCATCTTTACAATGTACCTCATTGGTCGTCAATCCCACATTGTGTGCCGCTAAAAGTGCACATCGGACGGGGCGGAGAATCCTTGCAACGAATACATAATTGGAATTAAGCATTATCCAATTTCTAAAAACCATACCAAAATCAGCCGAACCAATGTTATTGACAAGGTCGCCTGGGTCCCCCCACTCACGAAACCCATGAGAGCTAGGAAGTTGGAACAGGCCCAAAGGTTGTTTAAAGCCCAAAAAGAGAATATGGTTTGTGGCTTGGAGGCTCAAACCCGACAAAGTTCAGGGGCACCCGATTGGGATATCTTTGTTGCGCCGCCGACCAACTGCATCCAACGTCGACCCACCGTTGCCACCCTTGATCGCCAGGGCGAATACCACCGGTCGAATAATCGCTCCATCCAACCTCACCATACGATGCCGATGCCAATCACCCGTCACCTCGACAAGTGAATCAGGATCTCTTGCGTTCCTTGATGTCGAGCCGCCGCCAGGATCCTAACAGCAGTGTGGCACAACCATGCAGTCGGAGTCGCAACCACCACTGACATGATCCCTCCTCCATACCAAACCAAATTCCAAGATGTCGCATCCCCCACCACCATGGGCTGTGCCACCACCATGGGCTGTGCCACCACCACCTTGAGAAACATGACAAAAACCAGAAGAAACAGTAGGAACAGAAAGAAAAAATGGGGAAACGAGGAGTCGTCGTGACCAAGCACGTCGAAAACCCTAGCCGTACCCTAAGCGTCGGGCACAAATCTCCGGCCCCAAGAAGGTGGAGCACAAAAAAAAGAAAGAGATAGCGTCGGCGGCGCTAAACCCTAACCCGAGAGCCATACTCAAGAAAATTGAGGGAACTTCGCTTATTGAGGATGCTTTTACATCCAACTATACTTCTGATATTAAGTAATGCTTCGAAAGAACTACACGAAAGCATGATAGACCCTCATAATCAGTGATAGAACTAATTCAGGCCTAGTGAAGGCGATCGCCCTTGAGATTTGAGTTCTCATGCTAGTTGAATCTTCTACACCCACACTTACTGAGTTTTCGTGCTAGTTGAATCTTCTAATATATATATATATATATTAATCTATTGTTTAATATAAACTTTGGCAGAGACATGCACCGGTCTGTACGTAAGTTACCCACACAACTTTCTCTATTTCAGTTTACAAGACAAATATATAATAAAAAAGGTAAAAAGGCTTAACTAACTAATTTTGGTAGTATCCTTATCGAAAAAAAAAAACCTCTTGTCACCATAGCTTATGTCTATTTTGTACCTGGTTTGAGCCACAACTTGTTAAGTGTGGGATAGCTATCAGAGAAAGGCTATGATATCCAAATTTTTCAAGACTTGTTCACCATCAAAGATCCTCAAAAGAAGCTAATAACCAAGGTAAAGTTAACCCCGTATCGTTTGTTTTCTTTACTTGCTGATTATGAGAAACTGGCCAAACTGCCATGCTTGAGTTCTATTATTGCGGGGGATAATTGGTTATGGCTTATGCGTTTTGGGCATTTAAATTTCAATAGTCTGCAGTTGCTTTCTCAGGAGAATTTAGTCTCTAGTTTGCTAGTAACTACTGTGCCAAATCAAGTTTTTGAGACTTGTGTGATTGGCAAGAAGCATAAACACCCTTTTCCTAAAGGAAAGGCATTTAGAGCACAGATGCCCTTGGAGATTATTCACTCTGACTTATGCAGTACTGGAGTTCCTTCTCTTGGTGGAGGAAAGTACTTGGCTACTTTCATCGATGATTTTAGTAGAAAGTGTTGGGTGTATATTTTGAAGAAGAATTCAGAGGCTTGTGACACATTCAAAAGCTTCAAGGCTTATATTGAGAAGCAAAGTGAAGAGAAGATAAATGTGTTGAGAACAGACATAGGGACAAAGTATATTATTTGTGATGATTTCTTGCGAAGGAGTGGTATCAAACACCAGATGACTGCAAGGTACATAACACATCAAAATGACATAGCAGAGAGGAAGAAGATGACAATCATGGATATGGTGAGATGTATGCTAAAACTCAAAAACTTGCTAAAGGAGTTTTGGGCAGAAGTTGTTTCTTGTGTAGTGTATATTTTGAACAGAGCTCCCAACAGTAGCATTGGTGGAAGAACTCCTTAAGAAGTATAGAGTGGAAGAATGCCAAATATCTAGCACATGAGAGTGTTTGGATGCATTGCTTATTCACATGTATCAGACAAGATCAGAAAGAAGCTTGATGACAAGGTTGAGAGATGTCACTTTGTTGGGTAAAGCAATGTCACCAAAGGTTATAAGTGGTACAACCGGAAGACGGGGAAGGCAATTATGAGTAAGGATGTTGTCTTTGATGAACAAAATTGTTGGGATTGGTCGTCTAAGGAAAATGGAAAAGGAGTATTTGTTCCAGTGGAAGATGATTTTCTTGCTGGAGAAGAAGTGCCAGCAACCTCTGTAATTCAAATAGAAGCAGCTCAATTGTCAAGTTCCACATTAGCAACACAATCTATTGTAGTAGCTTCACCCATTTAAGTAAAATCCCTACCATCACGTTCACAACACAATCATCAGATGCTAATTTGCTTTCAAAACTACCATGTCAATAACGACAATGATGCATCAGATGAAGAAATTGTGAATTTTTCCCTGTATGCTATCAACACTGGATGAATGCGATGGGCGAAGAAATTCATGCCATTGAGAAGAATGACACATGGGAGCTAACTTCTTTTCCTAAATGAAAGAAATCCATTGGAGTTAAATGGGTATACAAAACAAAGTATAGACCAAATGGAGAAGTGGAGCGTTTTAAGGCAAGATTGGTAGAAAATGGCTATAAGCAAAATCCAGATATTGATTATCTTGGAGTATTTACTCCTGTTGCTAGAATTGTTACTGTAAGGATGAATTTTTCTCTTGCTGCTCATAACTTTTGGAAGATTTTCTAAATGAATGTTAAATATGCCTTTCTAAATGGAACTTTAGAGGAAGAAGTATATTTTGAGCAACCTGTAGGTTATGTGAAGAAAGGTTAAGCTGACATAGTGTACAAGTTGAAACATTCTTTATATGGCCTTAAGCCAGCACCGTGAGCATAGTACACTCACATTGATTCGTATTTTTTGGAACATGATTTTCAGAGATGTCCCTATGAGCACACTTTGTATGTCAAAATCAATTAAGAAGGAGATGTTATTGTGTGCTTGTACGTGGATGATCTTATAATTACTAGCAGTAACACAAAGTTGGTTGCAGAGTTCAGGGAGGCCTTGACTTCTCAGTTTGAGATGATTGACATGAGATTAATGTCTTATTTTCTTGGCATTGAGGTAATGCAAACGGAGTAGGGAATCTTTATTTCTTAAAGCACATATGCAAGAGATGTCCTCAAAAAATTCAAGATGGAGTATTGCAAACCAATTCTAACTTATGTTTAAGAAAGACTAAAGTTGGAGAAAGATGGAGCTGGAGAGCTTGTGATTCCTACCCATTAATCACAAGAAGTTGGTTGAAAGTTTGCGGTATCTTTGTAGCACTAGACCAGATATTACGTTTGGTGTTGGCCTTATTAGCAGATTTATGGAGTCACTACAATAATCTCACATGATGGCAGCAAAAGGAATCCTGAAGTATGTCCAAGGCACTCAAGGTAATGGAATTTTTATTATAGAAAATATTCCATGAATCTTCACTTTCTTTAGTTTCTCTTTTGTATCTAGATTGCAGTAGATTTATTCCTTGATTGTATTGGATATAAGCACTATATATGTACATGTCTATCATTCAATGAAATCAAGTCAAGTAAGCAACAATTTAGCCTATTATCCTCTACAAACATTCTTTACTTTTCCACATTTTCTTGTCTTCAATAATTACCATAGATATTATTTTCATGATATCAGAGCAGGATTAAAATTTTGACTCTATCTCAGTTGCGCTTTACTTTCTCGTGCAGCCTCTCATCAATTCTTGAACTCATCATTACACTCTAATTTCTCATGTAGTATCTTTATTTCGATCATCCATCACTACACTCTAATCTCTCATGTAGTATCTTCTGATTATTTATCGCTACATTCTAATCTCTCTTTTAGCATCTACGTCTCTGTCCGCTATACTCTACTTTCTCGTACAGCCCCATCCATCGCTACACTCTTATATCTCGTGTAACATCTATGTCTATGTCCACTGTACTCTACTTTCTCGTACAACCTTTCATCACCTCATCTTTCGTCATAGCTTGTGAAGCACCATTAGATCAGGAACGTTTTATTCAAAGACTCATACAACTTATCATTACCTTCGGTATTTCTGAAGCCCAATTTCAACAGGTTTCAGACCATTAATAACGACGCAATAGAACACATTTGTATCATCATCAAGCTTGTTTATACATAAAAATAGTAATCATTCATTGAGTTAAATAAAGCTTTGCAAGTTGGGAGTGTGTGATATTCACTCTCCAACTTGAAGGGGAGTGTAGAGAATATTCCATGAATTTTCACCTTGTTTAGTTTATCTTTTATATCTAGATTACAGTAGGTTTATTTCTTGATTGTATAGAATATTAGCACTATATATGTACATGTTTATCATTCAATGAAATCAAGCCATCAAGTCAGCAACAATGTAGTCTACTATCCTCTGCAAACATTCTTTACTTTTTCGCATTTTCTTGTCTTCAATAATTACCATAGATATTCTTTTCATTTACTCAAGTGGTTGTCCGGTTAAACTTGTTGGGTATCAAAATAGTGATTGGGGTGGTGATATGGAGGATGCAAAGACTACCTCAGGTTATTGTATTTCATATGGGTTATGGAGTTTTCTCATGGTCTTCAAAGAATCAACAAGTTACTGCTCTATCTATTGCAGAAGCAGAGTAAATTGCAGAAATTGGTTGTGCAACTCAAGTAGTTTAGATGCGTAGAATGCTGAGCTTTTTACAGCTTGATCAAAAGTTTCCTACCAAGATCTATTGTGACAACAAGGCTGCAATCACATTGTCAAAGAGCCCGGTATTTCATGGGTGAACCAAGCATATTCATGTGAAGTTTCATTTCATTCGTGACTTGGTGAATGAGAAGCAAGTTGAAATTCAATTTGTTCGTTCTAAGGATCATGCTGTTGACATCTTTACAAAGCCACTCAAAGCAGATGTTTTTTTGGAGTTGAAGACGATGTTGGGAATGAAGAAGTCAAATGAGCTTAGTTTAAGGGAGGTTGTTGGAAAATAAATGAATCCCAATAATATTTGTTTATCGTTTTCAGTCATCTGGAGCCTTCTAGGTTTAGCCTTTTCATGTTTCAAGGCAGTGTCTTAATTGTATTCTAGAGGCTTCATTAGATTTAGTTTTCCCAGTAATCTTATCTCTCTATATAAGAGAGCTTGTATTGCTATTGGATGTAACATACAAGAAATAGTAGTTTTCTTCCTCTTATATCCCTATGTGTAGTTTGTGTAGAATGTGTGTGAGTTAAACATGTGTCTCCATCTACTACAGTTGATGCCATTGCAATAATACTTCCGTTGCTCATATTCCTAGAATTCTATAAATACTCTCGCGACTACCGGTGAAGTCTCTACTTTGAATTATGTGTATGTCGAATGTGTGGTACGTATGCTCTTATTAAAATCCTTAGTTTCACAGCCAATCATCTAGAGCGATCGAATCGCAAAAGCTCTCTTCTCTTAAAGGAGAAGACCGTGGAGTCTAATAAAGAATATGGCTTTGAATTTGCAGTACTTGATGATGAGTTAACACAGAAGAGTTTGGATTTATCTTTCAAAGAATCATTACTCCATTCGAATGTCATATACGTGGTGTGGAAGTGATTGGATGTAGCAATGGTTTGGTTTTTCTTCATTTATCTGATGCTCATTATTATAAGAAAAAAATGGTTAGAACTAATTTTCGTCACATTACCGTTTATGTTGATGACACGACATTTTATTTTTAAAGTAAATAGTAAAAGACTATAATACCCTTGATAATCTATTTAAAAAATTAAATTTTTAGTCTCTCAGTAATAAAAATTGACGACAGTAAAATCATTGTTCTTTCTTTTCTGCTATCAATAAAACTTTTCCCTCTCACTCAGTCAACCCACCACACTAGTGCTGCCTTATCGCCATGACACCTAGCCTCTCGCGACGCTGATATTCTTCTCCAAACTTCTCTCTTTGAAATTAGTTACAAGAGTTGAGCATATAGTTTGGTTAATTTGGCAAGTAATTGAATTGAGTGTTTAACCTTAGATAGACATTGAGAGAAACACTTTTGAGACTATACATTTGTGAGGTTGAATCTTGATTTATTTATTTGCATGCTACAACTCTTCATTCACCATGATTATGTCTACGTCCTACATGTTACATATGTGCTATATATTGGAATTAACTTTAGTAATTCTGCGGGATTGATTTGTGAATGAATGCTAATCTTGGTGTTACAATTGTAGAAAGATAGCCGAGACAACATGTTAAGGGCATTGGAGTCATATTTTTAGTTTTGTGTCTAGTTTAGTGTTTTGCTTGAGGACTAGCAAAACCTAAATGTAAGGTATTTTGATAATTGCATATTTGCGCAACTAATTTGTGCTAAAATGATCCTGATATTTGGTTTTATTGTTGTGTTTTCAGTGAAATTACTTATGTTTATTCATTTAATTAGGTTTGTGGAGGAAATAAAAAAAATGAGTTAAATGGAGGGATCCTGGTGCAAAAAGGATTAAAAGATGTAGTGTCTTTCGCAAATAAAAGAAGATTGAACCTAAATAAAAGGACTAGTCCAATGAAGCCAATATATAAACTCTCTTCAGGGTTTTTGGAAAGGTAATCAACAATTTTGGGAGCAAGAGACGAGCAAGCAAGAGCGTCCAACCAAGGAGTACCTGCTGCCCAGGTTTGACGGGTCGAAAGTGTATTTTGACAAGTCAAAATTGTGTCTACAGTAATTCTTCTCATCTCCGTCTGTATTAGTTTTTCCATAGATTATTTTGATTTGTTTTCATACGCTATGAGTAACTAAATTCTTTCTTAAGAGATTTCTTTGAAGCCTCGTACATGAACTCGATCTAGATAATTTATAAACTTTGACCAAATTTTGAGGTGTTTTTGGATGAGGTTTCTTTGTTGATTTGTCATTGATGATTTCTACCTTGTATACTTTGAGTACACGCTTAGTATGCATGTTTAGGGATTTACATCTATGAAAGTTTGATGTCTATTGGTTCTTCATAACCTTCCTCAATCTCTCTTCAGTAGAAACCAAGCTTTTTGCTTATAAGAAACCATAGATCTAGCAAAGACTCTCAATATCTCTCTGAATTCAAAAATCCAGGATTTGAATTAATGCCCTTTCATTCCCTTAATATACTTGTGAAGTCTTGTAGATTTCTCAAATCTTTTCTTGATCATAATGCTTCATCTTCAATAAATCTGGGTTTGTGACTTAGGATTCTTTGAGGGATAGTCGTTGGCAATAAGCATACATTCACTGATGTATTCATAAGGATTAGGTAATAGGTTGTGTTTTCAATGGTAGAATCTTCCTGAGGACTTCCATCCATGAACTTGAAATTGTTTGATTGAACATATATTATCTAGATGGACTGACCACGATAAACGAAAATCCCCTTAACCCATTTGTGTATTGATTTTCGTCATAACTTCAAACCTGTTTTATTACATTAGTCTATTTTCTTTAATTCTTTCACATAACAAATCAACTCCAAATCACTTAAAATTTTGTGTGGTGGTCTACCAATGTGTCTAGTATGTCTAGTATTTATTCCATAATTTTTAATCGAGTATATGTTAGGTAATTAATTACGTTAGTGTCTGCAGGTCGGGTCTGCTATGAAACTGGTATTAGTGATTGTTTGTGTTATGATAATTAGTCTCATCAATCTTCAGCGGGTAATGACCCATATTTATCAGAATACTACATTGATATAATTTGTACATGAATATAGTTATCTTTGAGTGGTGTAAAAAGCCTATCAAGAAACAAGACAATATAGGTTTCTTCCTGAGATTGATATATGGGAAATGATAGGAGGCCCAAAGAAGCCTATGAGGTGGAAGCCTCAATATTATGTGGCATGATATGTCACACCACTACCAGAAATGGAGACATTACCGGCGACCTGCCGTCGCCGGCCTTGTCTTTTTTTTTCGCCGGAATTGACATTACCGGCGACAAGTCGCCGGCAATGACGTCGCCGGAGATTCCCCGCCAGTGTTAACATTACCGGCGACGGCGTCGCCGGAAATGGTAGCGCCGCCGTGGCCGGAATGTGAGACATTGCCGGCGACTGAGGTCCATGTCGCCGGCAATGTGTGGAAAATTTTTGAAAAAAAAACGCGATTCTGGATTGGGCCAAATTCCAGAACCTGCATTGAAAGACATAAACCGTACAATCATACAAGTTCAACAGTACACATAAATGTCCAACGTTACATTACAAATAGCAACGACGATACGAAAATTAACTACAACTACAAGTCAGGTCGAGGAACTTGCGGGTCAGGGTTGAAGTAATCCATGTACTCATTTGAATTCCGGTGGCTACCTTGGTCTTGCTCTGGCGTTGACTGGTGCGGTGGTGGTGGTGGATAGCTAGGGAACGGAGGGACCGGGACCGGGGGAGGTGTGGGGAACAGTTGTCCGGTAGTGTGAGCCTCGTACATCGTCCGCATCCATGTGTACATCTGAGCCTGCACCTGTGTCTGCTGCATTTGGTACTCGGCCATCTGCCTCTTTTGCTCCTCCAACTCCCTCTGCGTCCTGTGAAGCTCCGCTGCGAGGTTACGACTAGAAGTTGAACTTCTTGACCCGGTAGAGTATTCTGAAGTGTTCTTCAATAGTCCTTCGCCCGCCGTGCCCATTCTCCTACAGTAGTAGGTATTCTTGCCAGCCTCGCACGCTTTTGCCATGATCTGAGCCGCTATAGGGCGATCAAGCGGATCGATCTGAGAGGCATACTGGGTGACTTCTTCCTCGGAGCAGTCAGGATGGTTAGTCCGAGCTATATTCATGGTCACTTCCACGGTCGCCTCCTCCACTCTCGCCTAATTGAAAAGTGAAAATGAATAACGTATTAGGTAACAAAATAAATTAATATCGAAAAATAGTTTTATTAACACATGGAGAGGCGAAAGACTTACCGCTTCGTCAGGGCACTGCGGATAGAACTTTTGATGAATATACACCAAGGGGTTCACTTCTTGTTGTTGTTGCGCCTTAGTCGACCAACCCATGTAGTTGAGTGAACCTGCATGATGGGCCCTGGTGTTTTTCAATCTATTCGCCCGGTTCCTCTTCGAAATCGCCTTGTTTGATAAACATATGGAAAAAAAATTAGTAACTAACTATTTCAATCTGATACGATACATTAGGGTTGTAAGATATATTAAGGATGCATACCCGAGCTTTGGGGTGCTCGAAGTGGGCTATCAGCCACATCCACTCGTACTCCCTAAACCGGAATTCGCTAGGGGTAGAACCTCGGCCTAGCTCCTTGTATACAGTGTAATGGGAAGAAAGCTCGTTCTTCCACTCTTTATACCTATATTAAAACAAGGAAAAAAAGTTAGAGATATTAAAACACTTGATAAACAAAAATCTAACTCGATATATATTCAAATAAGTCGAAGCACATCACCTCATATGTAGTTGACGCTCTACCCACGTGTGAATAAGAACTTCATCCACGTCAAACCACACCTGCAATATGAATATATAAAATGTAAAATTATATATTTATTCGGACTTAATTAATAAATGTAAAATTTACGTAATGAAAATACGATTTTACTCACACTGAGTGCATTATGCACTTGCATCTTCACGTAGATAGGCACAGATTCCCAATCTGGCCAAAGCATTGGGACCTTGTCCCGCACGATCGCACCGGCCATGCTGACATATTTGCGCGTGGTGTCGAATGCCTCGATCACCTCGCCATCCTCATTAGCCCTTATGGGCGTTTTCCTTCCGCCGGTGGCCTGCTCAAGTCTCTTCCCGGTGCAGGTGCCTCTAGCCCCTTTCCGTTTTCCAGTCCCATTAACGAAATTGCCTAATAATACAATGTCAACAAATTGATATCATTAATTGAACCTATCGCAAGTCTTAAGTAATAATTAAGTAATCAATCTGATGTTAAATAAAATTTACCTGCATCGTCCGTTTGTTGGTTGGTGCACCTCACACTCCAAAGATACACGGGGTCGAACGGGAGGAAGTTATACGCTTCCTACACGGTCAGGAACTCCGGCCGTCCTTCAATATAAACAGGCATCCCCCTATCATCGAATTCAGGGATGACAGGAATCTCGTCGGGTAGGAAGAGACCGGACGGCGGAGATAGACGAGGCCTGGACAATGAGGCGCCAGCACCACCATGTGTCTCAGATGATTCCCGTGAAACGGGAGTAGGCACCGGGTGAATATGGGGCATTCGGATTGAGGGAGTTTCTGATGCCCCCGTTGACTGTCGCTCGTCTGAGGCTCTGCCACCGGAGGGACATCTGCTGATTGAGCGTCTGGAGACTTAGGCTCGAGGCTCAACTTCCGGTTGCACGGCTCTTGATCGTGCAGCTTCCTCCTCAGCTCGCGCCTCTAGCAAGGCTCTCGTGCGAGCACTCATCATTGGCCCACTGGGCGTGTTGCTAACTGCGGGCGAGGAGGAAGCTTGACTACTGTTCCCTCCACTATTTCGGGAACCTCTCCGAAGCCAATTAGCCGCAAAACCTCCTGGCATGGACACCGTAATAGTCATGGATTCGGTTCTATAACAAATCGGAACCGGAACGGTTTGGAACCGGAACCGTTTGAACCTGGAACCATTATATTACAAACGGTTCCGGTTACAAACAGTTCCGGTTCAGAACCGACTGGGGTTCTATAACAGTTTGGAACCAGAACGGTGTGGAATCGGAACCGTTTGAAACCGGAATCGTTTGTAACCGGAACCGTTTGTAACATAACGGTTCCAGTTACAAACAGTTCCGGTTCCAAACCGTTCCGGTTTCGATTTGTTATAGAACCCCAGTTTGGAACCGGAACGGTTTGGATTCGGAATTGTTTGTAACTGGAACCGTTTGTAACATAACGGTTCCGGTTACAAACAGTTCCGGTTTCAAACTGTTGTGGTTCCAAACTGTTGTGGTTGACTACTGTTCCGATTCCGATTTTTCACCTTAATTTATACGTTAAATTAACAACTATATCACCTTAATTTATACGTTAAATTCCGAACAATTTTTTCACCTATTATACGTTAAATTAACAACTATATCACCTAAATTAACATATATACATACATCATTTCCGGCTTTAAACTTTTCACATATATATACATCAAATATACAGTTTGTATACATCGATCATTTACGTTAATTTCACCTTAATTCACACATATATATATACATCACATATTAATCCAATTCACCCTAGCTAATTAATTTTCCACATTTTTCAAACATACGTATATATATACATTCCATATATATTAATTAATTTTTCACATATACATCACATATATTGCTCCTTCACCCCACAATTATCCACATTTTTTTCCCACAATTTTCAAACATACCTTAATTACATTTTACAAATATTGTCCACATGCATACATATATACATCCCACAATTATCAAAAATTAATTAATCAAAATACACAAAAAAAAAATTGTGGAATGAGAGAGAGAGAGAGGGAGAGAGAGTGAGCTCAAACCTGGCATGGTGGAGCTCGACCCAACTGTGCCGGCGACGGAGGTGAGGGGAGGAGGAAGAGGAGGAGGGGAGGAGGAGAGAGGGGAGGAGAGAGGGGAGGAGAGGAAGAGAGGGGAGAGGGAAGAGAGAAGAGAGGATTGAGGAGAGGGGAGAGGTGAGAATTTCGTCCTAAGAGAGGGAAGAGGGAAGAGAGATTCGAATTAGGCCGAAGAGAAATGGGGAGGAGGAGATCGAGCTCGAGCTGCCTATACCGCCACCATTGCCGGCGAGGTAGGTCAACGTCGTTGGTAATGACATTACCAACGACGTACGTCGTGGGTAATGATTACCAACGACGTACGTCGTGGGTAATGACATTACCCACGAGTTGCTTATCAACTCGTTGGTAATGTCATTATTTGTCGACTATTATCCGATCGACCAATTTCCGACCAATTTCCGACTACATAATTTCCGACTACGTACAATTTCCGACTACGTATAATTTCTGACTACGGTTCCGATTTCCGACTACGTACAATTTCCGACTACATACAATTTCCGAGTACATTTTTCGACTACAATTTTCGACTACAATTTCCAACGTACTAAGGATGATAATCGTAATCATCTTCATCACTTGAGTCTGACTCGGTTTCATAGGTAACCTCTGGCAATATATGCCGCTCCTCGTCATCTGAATCAACGTCAACTTCATATAGATTAACATCGAGAAGTTCCGCTCCAGTAATTCGAACCACACTCCCAGATCTCACATTATTAAGGCGAATCGTAGATGATTCCGGAATGTCAAAAGCGGTCGGCTCTTGGTATGCAGTAACTTCCTCATCATCTGCGGTATCACCAAGTGTGGCAGCACTGTATATGTTTCTATGAGCAACATGGTTAACCACCTTCCACGGGACTTTGTTAAGAAGATCGTCCAGGTAAAACACTTGTTTTACTGATGAGGCAAGAACGAAAGGGTCATCTTCATACCAGGTAGTAGCAGTATTCACCGAAAATGTTCCGTACTGATCGGTCCTTGTGTTCTCCGGGCTAGTATCAAACCATCTACACTTGAACAAGTGCACTTTCATGCGGTTCCCATAAATTAGTTCAACAACTGAATGAAGGACACCGTAATAGTCAACGCCATCCTGCCCACCATGGACCATCACCCCACAATTCTGTGTTTTCAGTCGGTCGTCTCGATTTTCACATATAAATTTCACGCCATTGACCTGACACATCGAGTAAACTTTTGAAGCAATCGGTTTCATCGCCAGGACCTTCAATTCGTTTGACCACTCTGGGCAACCATCATCTGCTACATGGTTCATCTGAAAACGTCCATATATTAATACGTACAGAAGAAATTATGTCATCTTGAAACCACAAAACCACGTACATACATACATGCTATATAAGGATATATATAAAAATATACATATACACATATACTTACCCATTGACCAGAGTAGTTTGCAAACGTCTTGTTGTGGTAATCAACATTTCCGGCAATAGCAGGGCAGTGAAGATGATAGTTTTTCCAATATTGTACTTCTTGACAGTTAATCAGTACCGACCAGTGGGCAATGGCTACCTCATTTCCATCCAACTTGTACGACTTTGGCAAGCTTCCCTGTACTACCACGTCACTGGAGATGATAGAAAGGTTGAACTGGGGTTCATCTATCGGCATCTGTTGTTGGGGGTCCTCTACATTTTCGAGGTACACTTTGGTGTACGTTACACACTCGTGCGCAAGATATGCTTCAGCGATACACCCTTCAGGTGCATATTTATTCTTCACATAGTCCTTGTAGGCTCCCAATTGTCTACAAGTTAACAAGTGCATGTTAACTTACTTAAAAAATAAGAATTTACATATAAAAACATAGGCAAACCAAATTTATGAATCATTTATACCTTTCCATGGGATACATCAAAGTGTAGTGTACGGGACCGGTAAGCAACAATTGTTCGGGAAGATGGATCATCAGGTGCGGCATTATGTCGAAAAAATTTGGGGGAAATATCCTCTCAAGCTTGCACATGATAAAAATGATGTCATCTTGCATCTCCCCGAGGTCTGCTTTTTTAACTTCCCTGGTGCATAACTTCTGAAAGAATCTTGACAAGGCCACCAACGACTCCACCACCTCTTTGGGCATGTACCCTCGAATGAAAATAGGGAAAAGGCGTTGAAACAGTACATGGCAGTCATGACTCTTTAATCCGTACATCTTATTGTCCCGGAAGTTAACACACATGCTTATATTTCCTGCATAGCCATAAGGATACCTGCATATATATAGATAAAGCCATATATATGCAACAATTATATTTCTCGCATATAACTATATATACTCCGCTAAAAATTTAAGGCCAAATTCCTACATAGCCATAAGAATATATACCTGACATTACTCAGCCACCGAAAAATTTCATGCTTATGCTTCGGCTTTACGGTGTACGGAGCTTGCGGCATTTTTCTCTTACCATCTCTTAACCACAAATGTTTCCGCAAACCCATTGCTTTCAGATCAATGCGTGCCTTAGGGATGTCTTTTGTTTTCCCCTCCAAGTTAAGAACTGTGCCCACCACACTTTCACACACATTCTTCTCTATGTGCATGACATCTAGGTAATGTCTGATAGGCAACCTGGGCCAGTAGGGGAGTTCCCAGAATATGCTCTTGTGTGTCCAAAACTTATACCTTTCGGGCTTGTCTGGAATTGATGCCACTATCTCAGGATGATTGCTCAGCTGGCCAAAATCATATTCATTCAACACTTCCAAAATTTCTTCCCCTGTCCATCGCCTGGGTGCCACACCTGTTTCCACAGTCCCATCAAACGCGTCTGGATCCTGCCTAAATGGGTGATCATATGGAAGCCAACAACAGTGACGCATCTGAACAATTTTACTGCAATGAGGACTGCAACAATCAACCGTCATGCACTCTGAACAAGCCCTGTAACCCCTGGTAACGTTGCCCGACAACATACCGCGGGCAGGAAAATCACTGATGGTGCCAACAAGCATGGCATGCATCTGGAACATCTCGTTTTTGAACCTATCGTAAGTGGGGTGGCCACACTCACTCAGGTACTTAAGCTCCTCAATCAAAGGCCTCAAATACACATCGAGACACTTTCCTGGATAACCCAGGCCCGGAATTAACAAAATGAGCATATTGTATTCCTTCTTCATGCACATCCATGATGGAAGGTTGTACGGTACCAAAATAACTGGCCATATACTGTATTGAAGACTCATGTTGCCAAAAGGGTTGAATCCGTCAGATGAGAGCCCTAGCCAAACATTTCGGACCTCTGCTGCAAAATGATCAAACTCCCTGACCATGTGCTTCCAAGCCTCTCCGTCGGAAGGGTGTATAAGGGTGTCATCGTCAGGCAAGTTTCTCTCAGCCCACCATCTCATTGCCTCGGCCGTGAAATCACACATGAACAACCGCTCCAGCCTATCAATAAGCGGGAAATATCGAAGTATCTTCACAGCTTTCTTGTTGCCCGCAGGAGTCAACTTATACCTTTCTGTAAAACATACCGGGCAGGCTTCAAGGTCTTCGAGATCTTTTCCCCAGAAGAGAATACAATCATATCTGCATGCATGGATTTTGATGTAGGAAAGCCCAAGATCTTTCAGGATATGTCGCACCTTATGATGAGTGGTAGGAAGACGATGACCGGGTGGCAGTAGCGAAGCAGTCCACTTCAACCAAGAATCAACAGCTTTGACAGACATTTTGTTCTCCATTTTGAGCTGCATCACTCCCATCACACTTTCAAGAACAGTCTTACTACAACCGTCGTACAACGGAGTTTGTTGCAATGCAATCAGGTTGTTGTACTTGTCCATACCGCTTGTGTTGACATGAGCTCCAGGTAATGGTTCGACTGGCTCGATATGGGGGAAACCCTCAACGACGGGAGGGACATTTGGTGCTTCATCAGCAAATACACCGCTCTCATGAGGAAACATATCATTGATTAACATCGATGTTTGATCATAGGATGAACTGCCCCTCTCAGCAAAATCTCCATGATCATAGCGTGGACTGGCCCTCTCACCAAATTGTCCATGATCATGCGGACCCGCTACCGATGTTTCACCGTGATAAATCCAACAAGTGTACTTATCCCAAAACCCGTATTTACTCAGGTGCCTCTGGACTTTATCAATGGGAAATCGAAATCGATCGCTAAAACACTTACATTCTTTACACGGGCAATAATGAATTGTAGTGTCTCCACAATTAGCCTTCACAAAATCCACAAAACTCCTAATTCCCTGGTGATATCTGACATCCCATCTTTCGAGGCTCATCCAACTCTTGTCCATCCTGAAAATTCTAACAATTTTACGTATTAATTATATATATACACACATTCACTACTAATAATCGACGTGATATCTCAATTCAACTCTAATTAAATCAACACATGCATGCATATGTATATATATCGATCTAATCTCTGAATTCGATTCAGTACTCGATGATAGTATTCTCCTTTTTTCAATTCAAAACGTATTTGACTGGGTAGGAGGCTCTGTTAAGCCTGGCTCCGATAACAATACGATAATACCAGTCATTGATTCAGACACAAGATTAACTACAAGCTGTTTTCTCGTTTCGGTGACCGTACATCAACAACATTTCATATATATCTCACGAATTGGATTTGATCAACACACACACATATATATACCACATATACGTATATATACACCTACCTATATATATAGCTTCCCGAGTGATCGAGTTTTCGACGCGCGCCTTAATTTTGACAATATACCGAATGATCGATTTCAGAGCGTACGTTTTCCTTCTTTCGATTTCTCTGGATTTTTTTCGATCAAAATGATTGAATGATCGAGCTGCCGCATCCGACATCTAATATAAGACACATTGCCGGCGACGGAGTAAGTCGCCGGAAATGAAGACATTACCGGCGACTTTACGCCGGAATCTCGCCGGTAATGTTCCAAAACATTACCGGCGACTCCAACCGTCGTCGGCAATGTCTAGCCACACATTTCCGGCGAAATTCCGGCCGGAAAATCGCCGGAAATGTTCGGCTTGACATTGCCGGCGACGGTTGGAGTCGCCGGTAATGTTTTGGAACATTACCGGCGAGATTCCGGCGACATTACCGGCGACGGAGTAAGTCGCCGGTAATGATGGACATTACCGGCGACTTTTCCGGTCGCCGGCCTTGTCTCCGGTGATCTCGCCGGTAATGGGAACAAATGTGGTAGTGCACATCTTAAATTAGAAATATATCAATTTATTAAGAACATTAAATATTCCTTCCGAAAAAATATCATTAAATACTTTCCACATCAGTTTTGTATCTCTTTTTAAGTTTTAAATATATTTTCTTTTATTTCTTTATCATTATCATTTCAATAACTATGAAACATAAAACAAAAAATAATAATAATACTATTATGCACTTAACGTTAGAAGTGTACGTATGCGAGAATAACTCCAAAGTTTTACAAGAAGCAAAAAAGAATGAACTTACCCATTCAGACAAACAAAAAGAAAAAAAGACAAAGAATTCTTACAATAGAGCTGTAAAATAAAAATAATAAGATTTTGGAAAAATTGAAGAGTACTGTCACATTACTCTTGTTGGAAAAAAAAAATAAGGAGGAGAAGAAAGTGAAATAATGAAATATAATTGAAATCTTTTTAATTTTATAAATATTTGATTTTCAATGAATGAACAAAGTTTTTTTTTTAACAGATGAACGGAGGGCGTGGCTATAAATACTAAGGTTTTAGTTCAAAGAGATAAATATGTATAAATATCAAATTAAATTGATTAAATTAATCTTATTCTACTTAATAACTAATATGGAATTTAATTGTGATATATATGATTATATAGTAAAACCTTGATAATTTAATACTCGATTAATTAATAATTTTATTAAAATAATATTTTTTGTCGGTCCCAACTTGAAGACTTGAGTATTAATTTAATACTCGATTAATTAATAATCTCATTAAATAAATAAATATTGTCAGTTCCGAAGTTATTAATTTATCAAATTTTTACTGTATTTAAGATATTATGATTGTAATAAAATGTAAAAATTTATATAATATAATTTAATAATAGATAATAATTACATATCATGCCACATATAATTATAACATCTACATCTTAGTCTCTTTAGGGCCTAAAATTATTTCTCGACTACCGTGACTGTGTACTACATTTTGTACTAGGTTTTGAATACTTCCGTCACTAATGATTATAAGGTGGTTTGCATCCTCAACACCGTTCATAGCAAAGCTTTACGAGATAAGATAATTAGTCCAAACCAGTTTTATAATGTCTGGATATACTATTTCAAAAAGTGTTGCTATAATAAATGGGGGTACCGTACAGCATGCGTATACGGTATGGAGGTTTCCTTTCGATCCAACGTCTTGTCGTTCAATTTGGGGGACGAGGACTTCCACGTAACACAATTCCCAGAAGAGGCACGAGGATCTGAATATTTTCCATGGAAAGGTTCATTGGCATTTCTAGCAGCTGATGAAGAGAGACGATATGAGTATTTTAGGTCTGGTAATCAGGCGGGTTCGGACTTGTTATTTATGGGCAGATCATTAACGGGTTCAACCTGATATAATCCGTTAAGCTAACGGGATAATAATGGGTTAGTCCGATAAAGTAGTGGGTTGCCCATTGAGACTCGATAAAACCCATTAAACCTCTCTTTTTTGGAGGAAAACCATTTTATTACCTCATTTTTTTTGCATTTTTTTTTAAAGAAAGTCATTTTATTACCTCAATTTTATTTATTTATTTATTTGTAAAGAAAACCTTTTTGATTATCTCAACTATCGAAATACTAAACCACATCTATGAGTGCATATTATCGTTAATTCCATATTAAGCATGCAATTGTACTTGAAAATAACTGTCATCTGCTATTTTAAACAAATAATGTTGTTGTGATACATGGAGTAATGAAGCAATGGACATCTTCAGGTAATGTACGTTCAACATCAGTCTCACCAAAATCTATTTGAAACAATATGTCAAAGCACACTGTCCCAATCCGGCCATTACTTTTAGTTAGTTAACTAAGAAGTAAGAAATGCAAGGCCAATACACCTAATTCTGAAAATATGTTTCTCACCCACTTAAGAAGTAATGGGCAATCACCACAGATCACGACGTAGTATCTTGAATTGTAACTAACAACTCTAGATGAACAAAATAGAAAGAAGTCAAATACAAAGTCTATCAAATTTCAAAATAAAAATGTCTTATTGCTCTTGTTCTCGATCTCTTCTTTACCCTTTCTCATTTTTCTCCAATTTCTCTCTCCCACTTCCGCAAGCAATATTTCACACCTAGTTGAGACCTGAAGCACCAAAATTTTAAAGCTCGAATGAGAATGCATTTTTTTAAGAGTAGCATAGTACCAATCAAACCGTCCCCATACTAGTATCAATGCCCGATTGTGTTTCTGGCATTAATGACAAATCAAATATATCTTCTGTAAGTTCTTTGTCCTGACATGTTTCTTGCCTAAATTCAAAGAAGAACCAACATTTAGAACAAGAAAAAATAAATGAATTATGTCCATATAACAATGCAACAACCTAAAAGATAAATCAAATATTACCTTAGATAGCACCAAATAACTAATCCCATGTGCATAACAAAGCTTGGACTGGTTCAGGCAATAATGAGCTCCGATATTGGTCCAATACTCTACCACCAACAATAAAGGCCGACTCAGATGCAACCCTAAGGCAAGTCATGCCGTATTATGCCCTTTATCAACATATGAACAAATACATCATACTCAAATGCAGGGTTTGGGGTTGGTGAGCCAGATACCTTCTTGCGTGATTCATGGTGACGTTTCATAGTGGATATTCTCGAGGAACCGCTACACACATATTCGCATCCGCAATTTTGACACTTTGCCCGTGGTATCTTATCAGAGCCTAACGGTAACATTCAAAATGACTCCTAGCATACAGATCTCTTCTTTCTTTGTCTACGGATAGATGTACCCTCTTGTTCATCAAGGTTTGATCCTTCACTCATCAACAAATGATCACTCTCATCATTCATTTTAAATCTACAATTACAACAAAACATGATTAAAGAATAAGCATGTGAAACCAAAAATTAAGCTACTTCAAATATGTTATATAAGATGCAAATGTGTAACAAATAGAGAAACAACAACATCAAGTATTTAAAAAATTAAAGACCATATACTGGGCAAATAAATCTGTACAAGGTTTCTCAAAATAAGATGTTCATTCAAAGCATTGTATATTAATCTTTAGGAGCCAAAGACTTTGGCCTACTATAACAGAAAACAAAATCTCAATCACTATAAATGGCCTGCGTTATTTTTCTCTCGCTATTCTATGTGTTATGTGAACATTATGCTTTGAACTTACTCATCTATTATGCTTCAGTGTGTAATATTTTAATAGTTATGTCAAAATAAAGAGATTAAAATGTCATATATTATAACTACACCTACTTCAGAAAGTGAATAAACAAGTCAAATCAGGATATATACGCTCAGTGAGGTATATAGGTGATGCTAACAGTGTATACTTTGATATATACCACACCCTAAGCTAATATTGTACAAAGACAAGAGTGATCGAAGCAGTAACACTGCAGTAGGATCAACATTTACGCTGCTGCCAACTTCACAGAAAGACTAAGAAATTGCAACACACAATGTTCATGATCCACAAAAAGTTGATACAAGACTTGTTTAGAACCAAATTTAGCTTTAAAATCATAATGGATTATTCAAAACCAGTCTAACTAAATCTCAAGCTTATAATCAACTTGATAAGCTTAGCTTAACACATAGATTGCATCCACCGTTACAGTAATCAATTCTCACCTAGCAAGTGAAGTCACCTAGATATGCCCTCCCTATAGAGTTCACTACTAACCACTGCCAATCCCATCGAAACCATGTGCATCCAAAACGCTGTATAAATAAACCTAATCACACAACAGAATAAGTGAACACTTTATGGGAGCAAAAGAAAAATTGATCCTTGAATCAACTTCTACTTCTGGGCCTCAACAAAGTTACAAATTTTGAGCAAAAACGAGGTAAAACAAAGAAACGAAGAAGTGATGAGGTTAGTTATACTAGTAGGTTGGTTGGACGGCGATCTCAGAGCGATGCGTTTGGACTTTGATTTTGCCGGATACATTGATAGAGATGAATTTTGTGAGTTGTGACTTTGATAAACACTTCTTATCGGATTTAACGGGTTCACCCAAAATCACCCGTTTTAATAATGGGTTGTTATTGGGCCACCCATTAATAGCCCGATTCATTAATGAACGAATTTAAACGAGTTGTAATCAAGCGGTAACATGCGAGTTAATGTGTGACCCGCCAAAATTTCAGACCTAAGTACCTTGAGATATGGACAAGTACCTTCGGCTAAACAACAGCTTAAACATAGAGGGTAATCATCGGGAAAGCTGAAGGACGAATATTTTTTATTGGAAGCTTATGGCGGTGACCATGCATATATTTTGTACAATTTTAAAAGCCATAAAGTGCGTAATTGCACTTCCACAACATAAACGATCGCATGACTATGAATATCTTATAGTAGTTAATCATGTCAAAATTTTAGTTTCAGTCGGCGACTCAACGCCTTTAATTGATAGGCGAAAAATTACCATCAAAGATATCTTATTATTATGTCAATTATATTAATATATTTTAATAAAAAATATGAGCTATTACCCATAGATGATTGGTGAAACTAAAATTCAAGAACACAAGAAACACAAAAGATGCGAAAACCAAAAATCTGGCAGACTTAACCACTGGACACAAGATAATTTACGAACAATAATTACACTAAACCAAAAATTCCAAAAATTTCAAAAAAGACTCTGGATATAGTGGAGGACTACCACACAAAAATTGAAGGTATTCGGAGATGTTTTGATTGTCAAAATAAATCGTCCAAGTGATAGCTAATGTAGAATACTATAAATTCTAAAAAGTAAATTGTTGAAGAAAATCAATTAGAGATGAATGCTAGGAACCACTCTCCACCCTATAAAAAATACGATTACCCCAACTCAATCTAAGTAATCATGGATGAATTGTCCCCATGCATGAGCTATGGTTAAGTCATCTTGTATATTACACTCTCTTACTTGACATCAAAGTGGGAATGATCATCTGCTCTAACTAGATCCCTAATTGACTAACTTATACATATGGTGGTGTAAGCCTAGAAAACTAGAGTCATTACGTTCTAAGAATGTTTGAGGAACAACAAAACTTCAAGAGTTGATTTGGTGGTCACCCTTACATCACTAAGGAATTACTTCACACAGGAGCCTGTTTTGTCTCTACTGAACATGAGATAATATGTTGGTTATGCACACACTCAAGACACTAGCTAGATTCTACAATATGCAACTAAGTTGGCCACCATAGAAACACATAGTAAGAATCATCACTGAAATTATAGTGAAGTAAAACTCACCTAAATAGTTATTAAAATCACAAGGGGTTCAAAATCGTAAGCATGTCTAGGGCCTCGATCAACCTCTAACTAAAGAAGTTTAGCTACTCATAGTTGTAAGAATAAAATAACAAAACATAATGGAGAAGGAAGATTTAAACCAAAACCATAGAATTCTCTGTTGGCAGCTTCGCTGGATCGAAGGCCAGGTCTTCGATGGATCGAAAGCTATCGGTAGATAGTCCTCAAGGTGGCTTTTTCCTCCTTCTTTGGCTTCTCTATCTGAAAACTCAACAACCCTTCTCTTCTCCTTAAAAGATGCTTATATAGGCATGCTCTTAACCTACTCCTCATCAACTTAAGGTTGAGTCATTGCCACATAGACTTTCCACATCATCATTCCTTATTTGAATAGAATTCTCCTTTTATTGGTCGTTTTTGTAATTACCTCCAAATAACCTATATAATCAAAAATATAATTAATTACTGAAAACTAAACAAACAAACTGAGTATTTTTAGAATAATTAAGCACAGGAGAGTTGCATATTTATGCAACTATCAAAATACCCCACACATAGCTTTTGCTAGTCCTCGAGCAAAACACTAAACTAAGACTCTAAAAATACTCAATAGTACACATAATTTACAAAAATCTAACCCCCTTAACACATTATCTCATCAATCTTCCTACATTGCAACACCAAGTTCACATGATATTTCATTCCATTACACAGAATTTTGAAGGTTAATTTCAATGCATGACACACATGTAATATGTAGGATGGAGACATAATCATGGTGAATAGCTGTAGCATGAAATAAACAAGTTAAGATTCAACCTCACATAGATATGGTCTCATAAATGTTTCTCTCAAAGTATGTCTAAGGTATTCACTTAACTCAATTACTTGCCAAATGGATCAAACCACATGCTCAACTCTTGTAACTAATCTCCACAGATCAATGACTACCCATTTTGAGAATCGAAAAGGTCTTTCAAAGGTTGCAATGAGGCTAGGCTTATAGGTTTATACAATAAAAGGATATGAAATTCAAGTATAAGTTCTAAAACCTAGTAGAGCTCCAATAGTAAGAGACTTTTCCCGAACTTTGCAACCATTGAAGTTCTCCACCATTGTGGCCGGTTTTCATTTTGTTGGACCTTCACTTCATTCTTTTCATCAACAAATAGCATAGGGTATCAAGCTAGACAACACAAAAACAAAAATTCTCTTTTTTTTCTTCTTCTTTTCTGATTTTTTTTAACATAAAACAAAACTAGCTTGATACCCCACACTTATTCCTTTGTATCACCCCCATAAACTGTCACCTTGGTCTTCATGTACCTGTCTCATGTAAAGCTCTACTAAATCCTAGAATAAAGGTCGAGATAGAACTATTCTATGGTTCAAGGTTAAGGTCATGTGGGTGATGACAAAATGGCTACCATGTAGGCTCAAAGTGATTAACTAAGGGGTGTATATCTTGTGTACACAAAATATGGGACATAGGCTACATATGACAATGGTGGTAGATCCTCAGTGTCTTTATCACTTCCTCAATCAGAACATATATTGCCTAAAAGCTTCAAAAAATACAAGAGCAAGCTCTAGTAATCTCTAGAGTCCATTAACTTAATCTGCAGTAAGCAATTGACACTCAATCAAAGAAAGCATGTATATCGCATAAAAGCTCAAAACCTCACGGGTTAAATGAATCTCAACAATATCTAAGCATGCTCATACTCTATACCATGTTAACTTGTTTCTATAATTACTACACATTCTCATATACAACATACGTCAAGATTAACCAAGGAAACTCATAACACTTAGTCGCATGTTTCACTCTTAATCAAAATCTCGGAAGATATAAACACATCATAGACTAGTTAAGGTCTCCTAAGACTCAAAACAAAAACTAAAAGACTCTTTTTGTGTTTCTTTTCTTGACACTTTTTACATTTGTATTTTTTTCTTTTCCAAATAGGACTCAAAAATACACAAGAAAAACAAAGAAAAACTCAAAAATACCAAAAACTGACGCTAGGCTTCGATGGATCGAGGATAGTCCTAGATGGATCAAAACATGCTCTCGGGTCTCATTTTGGAATAACCCTTCGATGGATCGAGGATATTCCTCGATGGATCGAAGGGTCGTCCCTAGAAATTCTAATAAAGACTCGAAAATTTCAAAAACTTGACTCAAAACGAAAAATTCCAAAAATTTATACATAGATGCTAAGAATATGATATAAACCCCATCTCATACTTGAAATTTGCATTTTCCTCAATGTAAAATAAATAACATATCACAAAACACACTAAACATGGAGAAAATAACAAAGGAGAAAGGTTGATAATGCAAATCTGGTTTTCAAGCTTCTCCATCAACATGGGTTGCCTCCCATGCAACGCTAAGTTTAACGTCTTCAACCAGACGATGCACACCAGTTTACTCCACTGGAGAGGGATCGTGAATGGGGATTTCCTCTGCATCCCGCACTTGAGAGGACTCATAAAAAGGCTTGATCCTATGTCCATTTACTTTAAATATACTGCCATCTTTTGGATTTAATAGGTCTACTGCACCATGAGGAAACACATTAAGAGTAACAAAAGGAATAGTCCATATAGACCGAAGCTTACCAGTGGACAACTTTGGACGCGAATTGAGTAGCAAGACCTTTCGTCCCACTACAAAAGAGTTGCCCTTAATCATCTTATCATGAAACGTCTTAGTTCTCTCTTTAAATATTTGACTAGAGTCATATGCATTGTTCAGAATCACATCTACCTCATTCAACTATAACTTCCTATGAACACCTGTAACATCAATATCAAAATTGAACTGTTTAATCTCCCAATATGCCTTGTGTTCAAGCTTCACCAGAAGATGACATCCTTTTCTATAGACCAACCGATAAGGAGACATCCTAATTGGCGTCTTGTATGTTGTTCTATACGCCTACAACGCCTCATGTAAACGTTGACTTCAATCTCTCTGGGTTGGTCCAACAGTCTTCTCCAAAATTTGCTTGATTTCTCTGTTGGAGACTTTTACTTGTCTACTCGTCTGAGGATGATAAGGTGTCACCCCCTTATGATGAACATTGAATTTCTTGAGCAGAGTTGCAAAAGAGTTATAAAAGTGGGAACCTCCATCACTGATGATGTACCTGTGACGTCCCGACCCTTGTCAAAAATCGTCAAACTAATAATAAATAAATAGGTAAATTGAGGAAGTACTCGATCAACAATCAACTTTGACTAATCTAGTCGAAATAAACAACTTGACAAATCTGTTACGATGTAGCGATCGTAACAACAGATGACAAATCTAATTTCTTCGTCGGCCACACAGCCACTAGTGGAGACCCTCATCACCACCGCCCACTCACTACATCGATGAACCCCGAACGACAAATTAACCTCATGACTATGTTCGTATCGTCGATACGAATCTAATGACATATAACACGACCCGTTTCAGAAAATATTATTTCGGCACGCGCCACCACAAGCGACCACCGCTGGTGGCAGAGATTAACCCACCAATCGAAATCTCTCAACGAACCCACAATTTTTCTAACTACAACTATGGCCAAATTGGTCGGAAACATCCCTAAAAACGGCCTGAAAGATTCCTGGCCAGAATCTTTCCGACGATGCTACTCCGCTGTTAAACCACCGTTGGCTTCACGGAGGGGCGCATTCGACTCAGAACGAGAAGGCAGACTAAAGCCCTAACACCTTGCCTCCCATCAATGTCTTAATCCACTGCCACAGATGGCGGCGATTCAGTGCATTTTTTTAACATAAATTTGCGTCAAATCTCCCAAAATTTACCTGCAATAATCCAATACAATGCAGAGATTGAAAGGAACATAACCATAACTAAATCGGGGCCGGCAACCCTCCGACCCAAAATCTAGGTATTTTTTTCTTCTGGATTTTCTCCTTGAAATTTTGACTTCCTCCACCGAAATCGGCGACAGAAAATATGGGGTAAGGAAAGACGATATCAAGATGATAAAAAAGACACCAAGATCGCTCGTTATGGTGGCCAGATGGCCAAGCTTCGTCGGTGCCGAGCTCGGCGGTGATTTTGGTCGCCAGAGCCGGTCAACGCGAGTCAACCCGTCTTAGCGCAAAATAGGAATTTGATCTTTCCAAAAAAGGAAAGTCCTATTTATACTCCGACATTTACGGTAATTAGATTTAATTCCGATAATTCGTCACACTTTCGTTGACCATAACTTTCTCGTCGTAACTCCGATTTTGAAAATTCTCACGTCTACGAATTCATTTCGAAAAATTTTGCAACTTCCATTCAAAGTCAAACAACTTTGACAATTCGATAAAACGTCAACCTTTGACCTCTCAGCATGTACCGATGGTAAAAATCAATTATCGCTGCCACTAAATAGTAGAAATTATATAAAAAGGTTGGTGTGATGACCCGGAACAGAATCAGAAGCGTAATCAGCTTAATCCATGAGGTTAGCGCGTAATCGCAGATTTTCGATTGTTGATTGAATCGCCAGACTTGATCGCGACTTAATTATTGGCCGAGAATTTGAGTTGAGTCTCTTCTCGAGAGTTGTTGTACGCGTGATTTTGAGTTCGTGGGCGGTTCCGGATTATTATTTCGACGACCGAGGAATATAATATGAATATTTGAAATTTCAGAGTATCGTCGAGTTTAACCATTTGTATTCGAGTCCATCCGAATTGTGATCGTGATCCGTTTTGGACTGTTGATCGACCTGAAGCGTAAATTGAATGATTATTAACTTGATTTGTGAGTTTCGTGATTTATCGTGATTTCGACCAAATCTGCTAATATGGCGGCTTTGTTGGTGACTAAATTATCGGGCGAGAATCTGATTTTGGATCCTTCGTAAAAGTTGTTGAGAATTTAATTTCGAGCTTGTGGGAACTTCCGGAGGATATTTCGAGTTACGAGGATTATGTTATGAATATTTTTGACCGTTGATCATTTAATCGGATAAGCTTGTGATGGATTGAACCGTTGACTTTTTATCAGATTGGTCGATGAGTTTGACTTCAGGTGAAAATTGAAGAACTTGTCGAGATGAGTTTGTTGACGCGAGAATTGTTGAAAACGGAATTACGATACGAAAGTTACGTGTGTTTGAAGTTTGTCGAAAAGTTAATTATGAAAGTTTCCTAAAATAGAAAGTATTTAAACTGGGTTACCTCTTTTGGAAGTCAAACCTGGCATTAATGTTTGTTGACCGAGTCAACTCGGCTGGGAGGATGGAGTGCGACGGTGTAGGAGGCTTGCCGGCGGTGGGCTGCCGTCCGGCCACCTCCGGCCTCGAGCTAGGACTCCATCAACTCGCCTCGGTGTCCCGGTGGTGTTCCCGGCCACCACCGACGGCCAGGACGTTGGAGGAGGGAGAAATTCCGGTCAAAAGTTGGTGAATTTTGGAGTTTTTGGTCGATCCCTTTTCCGGCCAAATCGTGAGGCATGAAGTACTGGGCTTTGAAGCTCTCATCACCACGAGTCCACCTATATATGTATGGCCTTTCAATTTTGCTTGTACATGGAGAATTGTTCGATTGAAAGTTTGATGTGATTTCGGTTTTGCTTGAAATTGGACTAGTTAGAGTCAAAATTGATCTTTGGTGTAGTTATGGAAGTTGTTTGTTGGATGATTTTGAGTGGAATATGTCTTGGTTCGTCGGAGAATTTCATGGTTAGGTGGCGCCGCCGCCGCCGGCGGTGGTCAACGGCGGTCCTCTAGTCAAAGTTGACTTTTTGGGGTTTTCGACGAGTTATATGTCGTTTCACTCGGAATCGCGTCCCGATCGCAGTGGTGAGGTTTGTTTTTTCGATTTGAGCATCCGAAATTATAGCGAGGTTTTGTGGTGTGATTATCGGATTTTCGATAATTCGTCGTTATTGAATTATACTTTTCCGGGAACGGTTGTTTCTCGTGATTTAATTTGAGATGTCGAGTTATGAATTTGAGCAGTGGATTTTATGGTTATCCAGGAGTTCGTGATCGGAGTTTGGCGAGGGATTTTTCGCCGGATCACGGGATTAACGCGTATCGCGTTACATTTACCTGTGGGTGGAAATTTTTATATTTTCACAGTTGTTGCGAGTTCGTGATTTTTCATGATTTTCCGTATTTAATTTATACGATGTTGAGATATATGTTATTTTCGAAGGTATTATTTTATATTTATTGGTGATGGAATTACTGCATCGATGCTTCGGCTACTCGGCTGATCACCGGTAGTCCGCCAAAGTTGAGAGATTCCTCTGGACCAGAGTTGAGAGATTCCTCTGGGCAGGGTTGAAAGATTCCCTTATATGCCGCCGGGGTTGAGAGATTTCCCTGGTATATCACCGTAGGGTTTGAGCGATTCACCTAACCGTCGGGCTTGAGAGATTCGCCTGGCAACCTCCATATATACTTTCCGAACTCGCATTGTTTTACATTGATTATGTATATAAACTGGTGAAAGGCATATGTTTATTTTCGTCCACTCACTCTAACGTTTTATTTGCCTTTCCCCTGGGCTTTTTGGTTTCCGTGTCCAGTTTGCAGTTCGGACTCTGGTGTCGCACGTCGTAGTCGGAGGCATAGTGTTCGAGCTACCTTGTTTCTTCCAGTAGGTTTCTTGTTCTGCCTGCTGTGGTATAATCATATAATTATACACTAGAGGTCGTTCTGAACATTCTGATGTATACTTTTATACGATTTTCCCCGGATTTCTGTAAAGTATAGTTATATTTATTACTTTACATTACTGTTATGATATTGAGAAATCCGGATGGGATTGGTGCCCACGGTTTGATTTTTGTGGCATAGGATGAAGTGTATTTTCTGGGTGCAGGTAATGGCAATTCCGCGTTAGTAGCGTTACTCTGCCGAAATTTTTATGGTTTTTGTTGGTTCGTGTTTTCAGAAGGGGTTTGATTCCGGTTTAGGAAACTAAATCGGGGTTGGGTCCTTTCAGTTGGGGTATTACAATCTACCCCCGTTAAAATAATTTCGTTCTCAAAATTATAAAACAAGGATTGCTGAAAGTTTCTGCGGAAAATTGGGCAGAGTCTGCCCTAAGAGAAGGATGCCCAAAACTTGTAAAATGTCCAAATACACTTCAATAATCAAAAATTTCAGCCTATATCGTGAGTCACCGATACTCGTCTAGATTCCTCCACTAACGTATCAACAATATTTCAAATCAAATAACACATACATATTGAAAATAATAAATAGAATTCTCAAATGATAATTCATTGAAAATTCTAACTCGTCAATAATAATCAGTAATCAAGATGATAATATAATCATTAAAGAATATAATGATTTATTTTTGTGTTGTTTTGATAAAATCGATAATCACAGTTTAAAATTTTCAATCATCGTCTTGCGCATAAACATAGAATATTATAATCACACTCATACACGTTTCACGAGTTCAAATCATTTTGTATTCTCATACTCATCAAATGAGTATATTTTATCATCATGTTCGTCGCACAAAAAAATCACTTTACGTTGTATAATCATCTCAAATTCGTATGCTCATCAATTGAGTGAATATTATATATATTATATCGTCATATTCGTCACACGAACGAATATCACGTTGTAATGCTCGCATTGCGAGCTTAAATTATATCGTATATCATATTGCTCATCTCGTGAGCAAGTCACATTTCTCAAATCACAAATCGCGATGCGCATCTCGTGAGCTCAATACTATCTCGATGCTTACCTCACAAGTTCATTTATATCAAATCATCATTCATCCAACGACTATAATCAAATTATATATCTCAATAAATTGTTTCACGTTTATCATTTTATGTTTCGAATCGTATCGTCATATATCATATACTCTCGAGTCAAGAACATCGAGAACACCCCGTTTATCAACGATAATCATATATAATATACTCTCGAATTTAGGACATCGAGAACACCCCGTCTGTTAACGATAATCAATATCAATATATAATATGCTCTTGAATTCAGAACATCGAGAACACCCCGTCTATCAACGATAATCAATATCAATATATAATATACTCTCGAATTCAGGACATCGAGAACACTCTGTCTATCAACGGTAATCAATATCAATATATAATATACTCTCGAATTCAGGACATCGAGAATATGACCTGATTGGTTTTGGGTCTTTCACCTCATAGAGGCACAATCCCTACTTAACTATATGCCTATAGCAAGGATCAACCAAGCCGGAGCCCCAATAAGGATTTCAAACCAAGCCGCAGCCTGGCGGCCCCACCAGTATGTGATAGCTTATCCATATATCTCATATATATAATTATCATATGTATAATATATTCAACTTTTATGTTTCTCGTATAATAATTCTCGTTTTGCATATGTAATTGTTTCGTAACAATTTCAATTTTATAGTTTTCGATGAATCTCGTTGGATTCTAATCAAATCAAACTGATCATTAATCTTGATCATCAATCGTATATTTGTATTTATATGCAAATAATTATTTCGTACATTTGTACAAACTGTAGAAAGAATCACATGTTGATAAGATAAAAAATTATGCGTTTTTCATTTTGATCTCAAGTTTCAGCTCGTATCATTTTTTGTTTATCGTTATAATAACATCTCGTTTCCATTTCGTTTAACAACCAATGTTGTCATTCCGTGATCACTTTGTAATAATTTTGATTTTCGTGTTGTAATCATGTCAGCATAATATAATAATATTATATCCAAAATATGTATCAATAAGAGAATATCAAAAACATATCGATAAATGAATATCGAAAACATATCAATAAATAAATATCACTAATGGATATGAAAATATACAATACGAAGTATGATAAAGAACTACGTACCCCAGGTCCAGCAATGGCAATGCGTATCCAATTCTTGTCCAAGACCACCATACATCATCTTCGCGAAGATCACAAAAACTCAAATACACAATTTCTAAACTCATACTTTCACGACTAAACTCTAAATCACAAAACACGACAAAAGCGAAGTCCGAGACTTGAACTGCACTCTGATACTAATTGTGAGGTCCTGACCCTCGTCGAAAATTGTCAAAATAATAATAAATAAATAGATAAATCGAGGAAGTACTCAATCCATAATCAACTTTGACTAATCTAGTTGAAGTAAACAACTTGACAAATCCGTTACGATGCATCGATCGTAACCATAGATGAAAAATCTAATTTCTTCGTCGGTCGCACAGCCACTGGTGAAGACCCTCGTCGCCACTGCCCATCCACTGGGTCGACGAAGCCTAAACGAAAAATTAATGTTATGACTATGTTCGTATCGTTGATACAAATCTAATGACATATAACACAACCCGTTTAGGAAAATATTATTTTGGTCAACGCGCTGTCACAGATGAGGCGCACGTACTATGAACGCGCCACCACCGCTAGCTGTAACGACCCGGACAGTGGAATGTGTACGTATTAGTTCGAGCTGTGATTATTGTGAGTTAATCGTACTCGTGGGTTTGTTCACGACTAAATTATCGGGCAAGAATTTGGTTTGAGTTCCTTTATGGAAATTGTAGAGGATTTGATTTCGAGCTCATAGGAGGTTTCGGAAGATATTTTGGGTAATCGGAGAATATAAAATGAATATTTGAAATTGTCATCGAGTTAGTCGTACTTATCCGATTGTGTTGGAGTTATCCGAGTTGTGAGTTTGGTCAGTTCGTGACGTATAAATATCGAATAGTCGTAAAAATTGGAAAATCACACATTTGGACCGAGTTGACCCGTTGACCAGTTTGAGCTCCACCGACCCGGCTTGTTTTCGTCGTTGGACCTGGTGATTCTGGCCACCTCCGGCCGTGTTCTTGGTATGGTTGGAAAACTCTCTTGATTTCCTATTGTTTCATGTATTTATTTGTGAGATTTGGTTGAGTTTTGGGGGTGTTTGAGCTCGGTAAAGTTTGGAATTTTCGCCGGAAATGGGTGGTGGTTTCCGACAAGTTTTGGTGTAGGGTTGGATGGGGGTTTGGTTCCCCTCAACCCATGAAGAATTCTGGGTGTTTAATTTGAGTTAAGGAAGACGTTTTAGGTGGTTCATGGTGGTGACCGGAGAGGAAGATCCGACGAGTTTATCGAATGGAATTCCGGCCGATGTGGTGTGTTTTGGCTTTGGTGGTAGAAGCAAAATGTATTGGGCTTGAGGTGAGGAATGTTTTGAGGTCACCGTTGGGGCCGCACCGCCAGCAGCAGCGGCAGTCAACGGCGGATCTCCGACGATGGTTGACTTTTGAGGATTTTGGAGATTTTTATACCGTTTTGCTCGTAATTGTGCCCCGATCGTACTCGTGAGGTTTTTGAGTTGATTTGGGTGTGTTAAGTTGGGATGCGGGTTATTTGGGTGTATTTTGGGAATTTTGTTATCCTCGTCGATATTTCGAGCAATACGCTTTTCGAGAACGTGGGGTTCTTGACGTATTTGCTCTGTATGTTGAAATCGAGTATGTTATTCAAGTGATCGTGATCGAGTGTTTGGCGAGGGATCTTCCACCAAACCTCAGAGTTAGCCTCGTACTGTGAGTGGACACTCTGATTTTCACTGTCGATTTGCGAGTCTTGATTATGCATTTTATGTTATGTATTTTATGAGTATGCAATTATGATTATGCATTTATGGTTATGTATTTTTACTTGGAGGCACATGTATGATTTGTTTTACATGGTGTATGGATTTATGGATGCATCGATGCAATGACTTTTTGGCTGATCCCCGAGATGCTCCGGGGGGGGGGGGGTTATGACAAATGCCTGACCCGTGATTATATGGCTCCCAGGAAGGTTATGACAAACTCCTTACCTGGTTGAGCATGATTGTAACTTTTAGGAAAATGTACTCAAGTTACGGTCTCCACATTTTATACGGTATCCGGGAAGGTTATGACAACCACTTTACCTGAGTTTGATGATTTTAGACTCGCATCACGATTTCATGTTTATATTGGTGAAATTCATATTATTAGTTTCGTCCACTCACTCTAACGATTTTATTTGCCTTCCCCCAGACTTTTCGGTTTCTTTTGCCCAGTTTGCAATTTGAGTTCTGGGGTTGCACGTCGATGGTGGAGGCGTAGAGTTCTAGTCACACTTCTGTTCGAGTAGGTTCTTAGTTCGACCTACTGGTTGTATATGATGTACATAGGAGTCGCTCTGAATATTTATGTTGTGTTTTCAGTTGAGTTTACTCCTAAATATTTTTTGGATTTCTTGTAAACCTTGTGATTTGTTATATATGAATATTGAGAAATCCGGATGGGGAACGGAGCCCCACGGTTTGGTTTTTGTGGAATATTCAAAGTGTTATTCTCTTTGCAGGTTCTAATATTGGCTCACTTGTTTCAAAGTAAACTCTAACGAAATTTTTTTTAAGGTCATGTTTTCGAAGGGGTTTGATTTCGGTTTAAGCAATTAAATCGGAGTCGGGTCTTTTCACTAGCAATGGAGATTAACCCACCAATTCGAAGCTCTCAACGAGCCTATCAATCTTTCTAACTACAATTACAGCCAATTTGGCCGGAAACATCCCTAAAAATGCCCCAAAAGATTCCCAGCCAAAATCTCTCTGGCGAAGCTGCTCCGCTATTGAACCATCGTTGTCCTCATGAAGGGGGCGCGTTTTCAAATCAAAATGAGAAGGCAAACCAAATCCCTAACACCTCGCCTCCCATCAACGTCGTAATCTCTCGCCTCATATGGTAGCGATTTAGTGTGATTTCTAATGAAAATTTGCGTCGAATCTCCCAAATTTTACCTGCAATAATCCAATTCAATACAATCTAGAGACAGAGAGGAACATTACAATACCTAAATCGGGGTCCAAATCGGCCGGCAACCCTCCAACTCGAAACCTAGGTTTTTTTTTTGTTTTTCTCCTCGAAATTCTGGTTTCCTCCACCTAAATCGGCGATGGAAAATATAGGTTAAGGAAAGAGGACATCGAGACGATCAAAACGACACCAAGATCACCTAGTATGGTAGCTAGACTACAAAGCCATGTCAGCGCCGAGCTCAGCGGCGATTTTGGTCGCTAGAGTCGGTTAACGCGGGTCAACCAGTCTTGGCCCGAAATGGAAAGTATGATCTTTCCAAATGGAAAGTCCTATTTATACTCTGACATTTATGGTAATTCGAGTTTCGATAATTCGTTTAACTTCCACAGACCATAACTTTCTCGTTGTAACTCCGATTTTTGACAATTCTCACGTCTATGAACTCGTCTAAAAAAATTCTACGACTTCCACCATAATTCAAACAACTTTGACAATTCGATAAAAAGTAACCTTTGACTTCTTAGCATTTACCGATGGTAAAATTATTTACTGCAACCACTAAATAGAACTCAAATTATCCATAAGTAGTAAAAATTATATAAAAAGGTCGAGGTATCACAACTTGGGAGTGCCAAGTCTAACAAAAAGTGACTTCAAAAACTTCAAAATAACAGCAACATTATTAGTTCGAGTGGCCATTGCCTCCACCCACTTTGAAAGATAGTCAACTGCAAGTAGAATATACACAATCTGCTGGGAGCTAGGAAAAGGACCCATAAAATCAATACCCCACACACCAAAGATTTCAACAACTAAAATTAGGTGATGGGGCATCCGATCTCTAGAACCTAAGTTACATATGAGCTGACATATAACACGTAATGAAACCCATGTGCATCCTTGAACAAAGTTGGCAAAAAGAAGCCACTCTCAAGTACTTTCATTGCTATCTTCTTTCTAGTAAAGTGACCTCCACCTATATGTGAGTGACAAAAAGATAGTATAGATTGAAATTCAATTTCAGAAATACACCATCGATTCTTATCAACAAATTCGGACAATGTTTCCACAGATAAGGATCATCCCATACATAGTACTTAGCTATCTTCTTCAACTTGTCCTTCTGAGCGCTACAATAGTCTCTTAGTATTCTCCCTGACACAAGATAGTTCACAATATCTGCGTACCAAGGCTTAGAGGCTGTAAGAGCAAAAAGTTGTTCATTCGAGAAGCTGTCACGCAGAGGCAATGAGTCATCCTTTGCATTGGATCCATGAGTGATTCTACTCAAGTGATCTTCCACCACATTCTTAGTTCCTTTCTTATCTTTGATTTCAATATCAAACTTCTGAAGTAATAACATCCACCGAATCAACCTAGGTTTTTCATCCTGTTTAGTCATCAAATATCTCAAAGCAGTATGGTCAGAGAAAATAATTACTCTAGTTCCTTACAAGTAAGACCTAAAATTTTTCAAAGTAAAGACCATAACTAGAAGTTCCTTTTTAGTAGTTGAATAGTTCAACTGTGCATCATTCAAAGTCCTTGAATCATAATAAATGACATGGGGCAACTTAGCTGGAGATTGACCCAAAATAGCAACAACTGCTTAATCAGAAGCATCACTCATCAATTCAAAGGGTAAGTTTCAATCAAGTGCCTGTATGATAGGTGCAGTTGTCAGAAGCTCATTAAGCTTGTTGAATGCCTTCAAGCAGTCATCATTGAAGTCGAAAGCTACATCTTTCTGGAGCAATGCACACAATGGTTTGGATATCTTGGAAAAATCCTTGATAAACTTGCACTAAAATTCAGCATGTTCAAGAAAAGATCTCACCTCCGTCATAGTTGAAGGAGGAGGTAAAGTACGCATAATATCAACATTAGCCTTATTAACCTCAATTCTTCTAGCATAATCCACATGTCCCAGAACTATATCTTTTTCTCCTATAAAGTAACATTTTTTCCAATTCAAAACAAGGTTAGTGCCAACACAACGTTTCAAAACTATGGATAAATGATGTAGACACATGTCAAAAGAATCACCAAAAACTGAAAAATCATCCATGAATACCTCAACGATTTTCTCAACCATGTCTAAAAATATGCTCATCATGCATCTCTGAAATGTCATTGGGGCATCCGTCTATAGGCAAAAGTGTCAAACGGGCATGTGAAGGTGGTCTTTTCTTGATCATCCCGATGGATAGCAATCTGGTTGTAGCCAGAATAGCCATCCAAAAAGCAGTAGAAAACATGACCTGCAAGACACTCCAACATCTGATCAATAAATGGTAAAGGGAAGTGATCCTTAAGTATGGTATGTTGCATTTAGTTTGCGGTATTCAATGCAAACTCTCCATCCGGTTTAGGTTCTTTGTGACCCCAATAAATTCTCATCATTTTTCACAACTGTGATGCTAGTACGCTTTGGAACAACTTGCATAGAACTCACCCATTTACTGTCAGAAATAGCATATATGATACCTACATCTCGACGCTTGATTACTTCCTTCTTCTTAGCATCCATCATTGGAGGGTTAAGTCGGCGTTGAGCTTCCCTTATGGGCTTAGCTCCCTCCTTAAGATATATCCTGTGAGTGCATAAAGAAGGACATATACCTTTGATATTTTCTATGGTTCATCCAATTGTTTCTTTGTACTCCCTGAGAACAGTTAGGAATTTCTCTTCTTGCAACTGGGTTAGCTTTGATGAAATAATAACTGGTAAAGTATCACCAGTTTCCAAGAATACATACTTCAAATGCTTAGGTAACAGTTTAAGTTCAAGTTCAGGGACTACCTCAATGGAAGGCCGAAGAGCTTTATCAGAGACTGGTAATAGAATGGGTTTTGGACCCTTACCTGTAGGCACAAATGGTCTAGACTCAAGTTCAGCAATTTCTTCATAGAATTACTGCGCTATGGCCAAGTCTTTAAGAGACTTGATGAAAGGACCCAACCCCGATTCAGTTGCCTAAACCGGAATCGAACCCCTTCTAAAAACGTGAACCAACAAAAATCTTTCAAAATTTCGGCACAGTAACATTACTAACGCGGAATTGCATAAACCTACACCTTGAAAATAACACTTCATCCTATGCCACAAAAGCCAAACCGTGGGCACCAATCCCATCCGGATTTCTCAATATCATAACAATATCAATAAACAGGAAACATATCTGTAATATATAATATATCCGAGAAAATTCGCATAAAACATGTATCAGAGTGTATCAGAGCGACCTCTAGTGTAAATATATACAATATATACATCAGTAGGCGAAACAAGAACCTACTGGAAAGTACAGGTGACTCGAATCACTAGCCTCCCACCACGACGTGAAACACCAAAACCTGAACTGCAAACTGGGCACGGAAACCGAAAAGCCCAGGGGAAAGACATGAAAACTGTTAGAGTGAGTGGACGAAAATAAATGTCTTTCACCAGATGATAGATGTTAAAATAACATATGCAAGTCCATGTAAATAAAAATAATAAAGTATACGAGGTAAACACATACTCCTCCAACGTACTGAGCATGCAAGTAAAAATCCCACGGGGTCGCTCATGGACACATCCGTGCTAGTACAGTCCGAATCATGGGATCCCAGACCCACACGTGTAACTAGCCAGAAAGGCCTCAGGTTAGGGTATATGTTTCCACCCGGAACTACATCGGCACAAGAAACAGACATATGTACCCACCTGGAACTACATCGGCACAAGGTACAGTTCCCCCCTGGTAGGCACCCTCGGGGATCAGCCGGGATGCGAGTGTATCGATACAACAACATAAACTACGACTGTACTCTGTGTAAACCAAATCATAAATATTTCGATGTAAATGCAATAAACAGTATATGAATGCATATACGTAACACATGCTCATAATAATCATAATCTCGTATGCACGCTCAAGTTCGTAAAACGTGTATAAGGACTCACAATCAACAGTGAAAAGAAGTTGTCCACTCACAGATGAGTAAAACGCGCACTCGCGCTACTCTCGTGGCCCGGCGGAAGATCCCTCGCCTGAAGCACGATCTCGATCTCGATCTCCTGAATATTCATAAAACACAACTGATCAAAATCATAGCCCACAACCCTGTACTTAGCCACGGAAACCAACCGTTCCCAGAAACATATTAAACTGTACAAAATAACCGACTGAATTTCCAAAATCTCCACTCGAAACCTTCGACTGAAAATCTGATACCCAAATCACTACGAAAACCTCTAGGCGATAATCAGGGCGTGATTACGAGAAAAATGACATTAAAAATACCGAAATCTGAAAAGTCAACGATCTCGCTGGAGCTCCGCCGTTGACCGCCGCCGCCGGCGGCGGCGCGCCGTCAACGGAGACTTTCTCCGGCGAGGAAGCTCCAGATCTGTAGATCACAACCAGCCCAACCATTTTCATAACTACCATCATGGCCAAAACTCACCGAAACATCTCCAAATCACCTCGAATCCGAACGGTAACCCAATTTCGGCAACCCATTTCGGGTCCAACTAAAACCTCCACCAATCCCAAATTAAACCACCCAGGAAGCTTTACCTAGGCTAGGGGAGCTGAAACCCCATCAACTCCACCCCCACAACTCGCCGGAGCACGACCTCCCAACTCCGGCGAACTCCGGCATCACAACCCGATTCGGGTTCCACCAAATCCCCATTAAGTCACTCCAATTCAATTGCAAATCAACTTAAAATCATGAGAGGAAGCGATTCATACCCTCAACGAGGTTGGAGGTGGCGGGAAAATGGAAGTCGGACGGCGAAGCTTAAACGGGAAACTTCCCTCTTCGGTCAACGGTCAACAACTTCCATTTTTGGAAAGTCAACTCTGGTCAAACTCAAACAGTGTTTTTCGACGATTTTATGACTATTTCCGATATTTATACTCGCACCTCGGGTCAATCAACGGTCCAAAACGAATATTCAAAATGATTTAGATAAACACGAAACAATCGGATAAACTCGTCGAAAACTGAAACTTCGAATAATCATATTATATTTCTCGGTTATCGGAAAAATCATCCGGAACCGCTCACGGGCTCGAAATCAAGTACTCTACAACTTCCGTGAAGAAACTCAATTCAAATTCTAGGCCGATAATAAATTCGCAAACGAAATCGACAAACCACACATATAACGTGAAACTGCGACTATACGCTAACTCGTGAATCGCACCGACTACATTACTGATTCTGGTTCAGATCGTCACACTTAATCCGTAAACACTTATCATCCTCCAACCCCACACTTGAAGGTTTGTATCCTAGTTTGGCTTTAAGCTCGTACAACTCTTCTCTGATCCAATCATTCTTGATAGGTTTAGAACTCTGTTTGACCCATCGAGCAGAAGATGATGTCATAGTTTCAACTCCAACCTCTAGAGATTTCTTTAAAGCATCATCCTCCATTGAATATTGGATGTATTCCTACATGAAACTATCAAACACATCAACTGAATAACAGGAATAATCAATAGCATTACCCGGATGCTTCATTGCTTCAAAGATGTTGAAGTGAATCTTTCTATCAACTCTCATTATGAGAGTTCCCTCATAATAGTTAATCTTTATCCGGGCGGTCCTAAAAAATGGACGACTTAAAATTAATGGAAGCTCTGAGGGCATTAGTTCTCTTTCCATCTCCAAGATGAAGAAATCTGCTGGGAAGATCAAGTCACCTACCTACACTAAAACATCCTCAACAACACCTAATAGGTAATAACTAGATCTGTCAGCCAATTTAATAGTTATCAATGTGGGTTGCAATTGTTGAGTCAGGTTCAATTCGTTATACACATAATATAGCATCAAATTAATAGAAGCACCTAAATCTAATAAAGTACCAAAAAACCTGTTATCTCCAACAATGCATGGAGCAGTGAAACAACATGGAACCTTTATCTTGGGAGGTAGCTTTCTTTGTAGAATAGCAGTTACTTTTTCATTCAAAGTTACAGCTTTTGTTGGCCTATACTTTCTCTTAGTTTTACAAAGTTCTTTGAGAAACTTTGCATATTGTGGAATTTGCTCGAGTGCTTCAAGCAAAGGGATGTTCACCAGGACCTTTCTAAAGATTTCCAATAAGTCACTGGCCTTGCCCTCCTTCTTTTTCTTCTTCAACCTGTTAGGAAAAGAAACAGAAATATCGGTGGAAGAAGAAGGTTTAGAAGATACCTGCTTGCTTTTCGGAGTGATCTGAACATTGGCTCCAGGTGCATTTTCATGGCACTGAGTTGAGTTTTCTGGAGTAGAATTTGATGGATCGAGAGAAACCTCTCGATGGATCGAAGCTTGGTCTCGGGTCACCTCTACTTGATCAACCTTCAATGGAGCGAGGATTATGCCTCGATGGATCGAAGGAGCCTTTCGGGTTTGTTCAGGCTGATCACCTTCGATGGATTAAGACTTTTGTCTTTGATAGATTAAAGGTGCTGTGACGACCCGAACCAGAATCAGTAGAGTAATCGGCCTAATTCACGAGTTAGCGCGTAATCGCAGTTTTCCGTCAATTGTTTGAATTGCTGGTTTTGATCACAACTTAATTACCGGGCGAGAATTTGAGTTGAGTCTCTTCTCAAGAGTTGTTGTACACGTGATTTCGAGTTCATGGGCGGCTCCAGATTATTATTTCGATGATCGAGGAATATAATATGAATATTTGAAATTGTGGAATTTCATCGAGTTTATCCGTTCGAATTGAGTTGTCCGAATCGTGATTGTGATCCATTTTGGACCATCGATTGTCCTGAGCCGTGAGTATAATATCGGAAATAGTCAAAAAAAATTGAAAAAGCACTGTTGGAGTTTGACCGGCGTTGATCCTTTCTGGTGCATTGACCACCGTTGACCGAGGTGATTTTTGGACCATTTGAATTCCACCGGCGGACTGGCCGTTTCCGGCCATTTGAGACCATGACCTTGGAAGGTAAATGATTCTCCTCGTGATTATAAGCTGTTTAGCACTTGGAATTTCTCGATTTGGTTTCGATTTGAGGGAGAAAATTTGAGTTGAAATTCGAGGTTTTTCCGGCTGGTTTCGGGTTGGATTGGCAGTTTACCTGTACCCATGGGCACTCGATTACGTTTCAGTATAGCTTTTCATCCTCAGACTGACGGGTAGTTTGAGCGGACTATACAGACTCTCGAGGATATGTTGTGGTCTTGTGTTTTGCAGTTTCGTGGAAATTGGGACCAACAACTACATTTGATTGAGTTTGCTTACAACAACAGCTATCAAGCCAGTATTAAGATGGCACCGTATGAGGCCTTATACGGGAGTCAATGCCGTACTCCATTGTGTTGGAGTGAGGTGGGCGAGCGATGGCTTATTGGCCCTGATCTGGTGAAAAGCACCATGGAGGAAATTCAGATTATTCGAGATAGATTAAAGATTGCCCAGGATCGCCAAAAGAGTTATGCAGACGTGAGAAGGAAGAGTCTCGAGTTTGATGTGGGCGACTAAGTCTTCCTGAAACTATCTCCGTGGAGGGGAGTTGTGCGTTTCGGGAAGCGTGGCAAGCTTCGACCACGGTACATTAGTCCGTATGAGATTACCGAGAGGGTTGGAGCCGTGGCTTACAGACTTGAGTTGCCGTCCGAGATGGCTCGTGTAAAAGATGTTTTCCATGTTTCGATGTTGCGGAAGTATATTCCAGATCCATCGCATGTGTTAGCGCCACATCAGTTACCTATCCGAGAGGATTTGACATATGTGGAGGAACCGGTTCAGATTCTCGATCTGCGTGAGCAGGAGTTGAGGCACCGTGTTATACCGCTGGTGAAGGTCTTGTGGCAGAACCACTCGGTTGAGGAGGCCACCTGGGAGACTGAGCAGCGTATGCGGAAGCAATATCCTCATCTGTTCACTTGACAGGTACATAAATTTCGAGGTCAAATTTTTTTTAAAGGGGGGGGGGGGGTAGATTTGTGAGGACCCGAACCAGAATCAGTAGAGTAATCGACCTAATTCACGAGTTAGCGCGTAATCGCAGTTTTTCGTAAATTGTTTGAATTGCTGGTTTTGATCACGACTTAATTACCGGGCGAGAATTTGAGTTGAGTCTCTTCGCAAGAGTTGTTGTACACGTGATTTCGAGTTCGTGGGTGGTTCCGGATTATTATTTCAACGACCGAGGAATATAATATGAATATTTGAAATTGTAGAATTTCGTCGTGTTTACCCGTTTGTATTGAGTTATCCGAATCGTGATTGTGATTCATTTTGGACCGTCGATCATCCCGAGCCGCGAGTATAAATATCGGAAATATTTGAAAAATTGTCGAAAAAGCACTGTTGGAAGTTTGACCGGCGTTGACCCTTTCTGGTGCGTTGATCACCGTTGACCGAGGTGATTTTTGGACCGTTTGAATTCCACCAGCGGACTGGCCGTTTTTTCAGCCGTTTCAGGCCACGACCTTGGGAGGCAAATGATTCTCCTCGTGATTCTAAGCTGTTTAGCACTTGGAATTTCTCGATTTGGTTTTGATTTGAGGGAGAAAATTTGAGTTGAAATTCGAGGTTTTTCGGGCCGGTTTTGGGTTGGCTTGGCGGTGGCGCTCCGGTCACGGGGGTGGCCGGTGATGAAGGGGTTTTGATCGTGGGGCCACGGCGGTGGTCTCAAAGGCTGCCGTGCACCGTGGACGGAGGATCGACGGCGAACATCTTCGTCGACGGTGGAGGAACCCCGTGACTTTCGAGCTGATTTCTGGCATGTGTAGCCTGAATTGGACCTGGCCTCAGTTGGGAAAGATGTTGGGTTTGAGGAGGAGAACCTTGTGGAAGCTTGGCCGCCGGAAAATCTCTCCGTTGATGCGCGCTGCCGCCGGTGGCGGCGGTTAACGGCGGAGCTCCATCGACCCGTTGACTTTTTAGAATTTAATGATTTTAATGTCGTTTTGCTCGTATTCGCGCCCCGATCATCGCCTTGAGGTTTTCGAGTGGATTTGGGTACCGGATTTTCAGTCGAGACTTTGAGTGGAGATTTCAGGAATTTCGTCAATTATTTTTGTATGAGTTATATATTTCCGGGAACGGTTGATTTTCGAGGTGTGATACAGTGTTGTGAATTGTGATTTTGATCAGATATATTTTGTGATTATTCAGGAGATCGAGATCATGCTTTGGGCGAGGGATCTTCCGCCGGATCTCGTGATTAGCGCGAGTGCGCGCTGTGCTCACCTGTGAGTGGACTTTTCTATTTTCACTGTCGTTGCGAGTTTGTTATTTTTCGTATTTATTTATATATTATATTGAGATTATTTATTACTTTTGGAGGCATTATTTTATATTTTATATGGTGATGGAAGTACTTGCATCGATGCTTCGGCTACTCGGCTGATCACCGGTAGTCAGACCCAGAGTTGAGAGATTCCTCTGGACAGGGTTGAGAGATTTCCTTGGGCAGGGTTGAGAGATTCCCCTGTTATGCCGCTAGGGTTGAGAGATTTGCCTGGCACCTCCATATATATATTTTTCCGAACTCGCTTTGCATTGATTTTATGATATATGAAATTGGTGAAAGGCGTATGTTTATTTTTGTCCACTCACTCTAACATTTTATTTGCCTTTTCCCTGGGCTTTTCCATTTCTGTGCCCAGTTTGCAGTTCGAATTTTGGTGTCTCACGTCATGGTCGGAGGCTAGTCGTTCGAGCTACCTTTCTTTTCCAGTAGGTTTCTTGTTTTGCCTACTATTGTATATTTTGTATATATTTACTAGAGGTCGCTCTGATACACTACTGATGTTTTTTGTTATGATTTTCCATAGATTTATGTAAAGTACAGTTATGTTTACTGCTTTACTTTATTGTCATGATATTGAGAAATCCAAATGGGATTGGTTCCCACGGTTTGGCTTTTGTAGCATAGGATGAAGTGTATTTTCCAGGTGCAGGTTAATGGAAATTCCGCGTTAGTAGCGTTCCTCTGCCGAAATTTTTGTGGTTTTTGTTGGTTCGTGTTTTCAGAAGGGGTTTGATTCCGGTTTAGGAAACTAAATCGGGATTTGGTCCTTTCAGGTGCATCTCGGGTCTGTTGAGGCTAAGAAATTCTGGACGAAGTGTCAAATACAATTCGCTTTATTACCGGTTCCTCCAACGTTTGTGACCTTAACTCCGGAAGTGGCTCTAACACCTTCCCACTCCTCAACTCCATAACATGCACATCATGCTCATTCTTAGGATTAGGCTCAGTCTTGCTAGGAAGTGCTCCAAAGTTCTGTTGAGTCAAGAGCTGTTGCACATGACTCATCTGATGGTCAAGAAGCTCAATGGATTTTCCATGTTGCTGACTTATGGTCTTGATTTCTGAACTGAGAGTGCTTATAGCGGCATTAGTCCCCTCTAACACTTTCTTGTTATCGAACATCATCTGCTGAAGCAATGTTTCTAGACTTGAAGTACTTGTTGATACTTGAGGTGATGGACGTGGTAGTGCTTGGTATTGCTGCTGAGTTGCTTGCCTATGACCAAACTGTTGTCCATCCCCTCCAGGTTGTCTTTGTGGAAATCCGGATGGATTAGGTGGAAGATTTAGCACATTGTTGCTCCTATAGCTTAGAAGTGGATGATCCTTATTTCCTCCATAGTTATTGAACTGTCTTCTAGCAAAACTCACATCCACTTCTTCTCCATCATTTGCTCTAAACTTTGGACAATCTTCCGCCAGATGATCTATAGCTGAACATAAAGTACATATTACCTGAGCCACATCATCTGCCTTCTTCTTATCAACCTTCAAGGCACTGGAAATCAAGGCTATGTCATTCTCCATAGAGCTCAACCTTTTCTCCATGACTCCATATATTGCAACTGCATTCCAGGATCTTCTGTAAGCACCCATAGATCTATTTCTTGACTAAAACTGCCTTGAATTCTCTGCTTGATTTTTCACAATTTCTATAGCTTCAGCTCTAGTTAAATTCCACAAATTACCTCCACTAGCTGAATCAAGTTTCTGCCTATTAAATGAATCTAGTCCTTTATAGAAGAACTCCATCTGAGTGTTAAGGTCAAACATGTGGTGGGGGCATTGTCGAAGTAGACCCTTGAATTGAATCTAGGCTTTATGTAGCTCATCCCCATCCCTCATCCTAAAAGTACTGATCTGCTTCTTCAGGTTCTTGATGCGAGATGCAGAATAGAACTCCTTCATGAATGCAGCAGCCATATTTTCCCATGTATCAATCGATTGAGAAGCCAATGAGTTGAAGTATGCCTTTTCTTGCTCCTTTAAAGAGAATGAGAATAGAATGAGCTTGACAATATCTTCTTCAATATTCTGTGACTTCTGAATTCTGCACAATGTTGTAAACTCATTAAGATGGTCTTGAGGTTCCTCGGAGGGAGTGTCTCTGAAGTGTGGCAAGTTCGAGATGAGAGATGGAGGTATTGCATAAGATCCCAAATTCCTTGGAATCACAATTAGTGAGTCTGCAACGCCTGTACCCGGAATAAAGGATTTCTTGAGTTTCAGATTGTTGGCCATTGGTCATGGTAATGGTGGCGGTGATGGAATATGCTTCTCCTCCTCAAATACTGACTTTGTATTTGAATGTGGTTCAACCTCAAAATCCCCACCACCACTGTTACTTGCGTTCGCCAGTGGTCTCTGTTGTTTCCGATTGTGTTTTGCTGATTTCTCAATCTCTTGGTCAATTAACAGGGGTTCAGAGCTTATAGAGTGGCGAGTACACATGCACAAAGCTCCTGCATAAAGTATAAAATGTAAGACTCAAAAGAAAAATAAAACTAAACAACATAAAACAAAAAACAAAAGACACAACTTAAGACTTAGAATTAAACATTCCCCGACAGCGACCTCAGAATTTGATAGGCGCAAAAGCACCCTTAAAGATACTCTATTATTATGTTGATTATATCAATATAGTTTAATAGAAAATATGGGTCATTACCCACAGAGGATTGGTGAAACTAAGACTCAAGAATACAAGAAACACAAAAGACGTGAAAGCCAAAAATTTGGCAGACTCCACCACTGGCCACAAGCTAATTTATGAACAGTACTTACACTAAACCAAAAATCACTAAAATTTAACACAAGACTCTAGATACAGTGATGGACTACCACACAAAAAATTGAGGGTATTTGGAGATGGTTTGGTTACCTAAATAAATCGGCTAAGTGACAGCTAATGTAGAAAACTATAAATTTTTGAAAAGTAAATTGTTGAAGAAAATCAATTAGACGTGAATGTTAGGAATCTCTCTCCATCCTAGATAACCTACGATTACCACAACCCAATCTAAATAACCATGGATGAATTTTCCTCACGCTTGAGCTATGGTTAAGTCATCTTCCATATTACACTCTCTTACTTGACATGAAAGAGGGAGTGGTCATCCGCTCTAACTTAATCCCTAATTGACCTATACATATGTTGGTGTAAGCCTAGAAAACTAGAGTCATTATGTTCTAAGAATGTTTGAGTAACAACAAAGCTTCAATGGTTGATTTTGTGGTCACCCTTACATCACTAAAGAATTACTTTACACAGGAGCATGTTTTGTCTCTACTGAACATGCGATAATATGTTGGTTATGCACACACTAAAGACACTAGATTCTACACCATGCAACTAATGTGGCCACCATAGAAACATATAGTAGGAACCATCACTGAAATTATAGTGGAGTAAAACTCATCCAAATTGTTGTTAAAATCACAAGGGGTTCAAAATCGTAAGCATGTCTAGGGCTTCGATCAACCCCTAACTAAGGAAGTTTAGCTACTCATAGTTGTAAGAATACAATAGTAAAACATGATGGAGAATGAAGATTTAAACCAAAACCCTAGAATTCTTGGCTGGTAGCTTCGATGAATTGAAGGCCAAGTCCTCGATGGATCGAAGGCTATCCGCAGATAGTCCTCAAGGCGGCTTTTTTTCTCCTTCTTTTCTCCTTAAAAGATGTTTATATAGGTATGATCTTGACCTACTCCTCATTAACTTAAGGTTAAGTCATCGCCACATGGACTTTTCACATCAGCATTCCTTATTTGAATATAATTCTCCTTTTATTGCTCATTTTTGTATTTTCCTCTAAATAACCTAAATAAACAAAAACATAATTAATTACTGATAAGTAAACAAATAAACTAAGTACTTTTAGAATAATTAAGCATAAGAAAGTTGCGTATTTATGCAACTATCACTAATCTTGAACTAACAATCGATCGAAGTACTTTCAGGTGGATTAGATACATATACTTTTTTATTTTGCTTATGTTTCTTCCATTTAATCACTTTTCAGCTACTTGTACTCTATTAGTAAATATTTTAAGCTTGACTATGTAGTAAATTGTAAAAAGGCAAATTTGGAATAATCGTACGATTTTGGCTATGTTGTTACGATTTTGGCTTCTAACACGAGAGAGATAAAGTAGGGAGCATAGGTAGCATAAGATTCTTAGATGAAGCAGTCGACTGAGTGTATCCTATGGATCAATAGCCATAAAGCAAGGCAGAAAGCTCGCAAAAATCCATCCATAACACAATCTAACGGGGCAATGGATGGCAAACCTAGCCGTCTCGCTTTCAGATTCTTCAGTAGTTGACTCAACACCCGTTTATTGAATCTCATCATCATCCGAGGGTGAAATTTGAAAAAGTAGGGGATGGATGTTTTACCGAAAAACAGAACTGAAAACCGAAATAAACAGAATCGAAACTTGTGGAATAGGATAATCGAGAAACCAAACCAATTTTTTTTATGGTATGGTAACGAATAAAATCGCACCGTTTCAAAATGATATACGTGTCAAAATTGGGCTTATTTTTTTACCCAAATGAATATACACTCACCCATATTTGATCATTTTAGGACATATATATCGAAAACATTAACACAAAATTCTCTCAATCTCTCGCATTTCGTCTATCTCTCTATAGTCTCACCTTTTTTTTCAACAATAATTAACTCAAACAACTGTTTAGGCCTAAGAAATTTTATCAAAAAAACCGATCTGAAACTGAAAAACTCATGGGATGGGGCTACCGAGAAATCAAACTGAATAGGATCCAAACCGAATGATTTATTACGGTACGGTACGGGTTTCGACCTAATACCAAACTCATTCCACCCTTATGAAAAGGGGTCCAAAAACTTGTACTGGGATGGCGGGAATGATAACATGAGCTATGCGGGTTAACATAATAACACTCACCCGCTTATTGATTTTCGTTTTATCTACTAAATAAGAACCCTAAATGTGAATCAAAGGAATTTGAATTTTGTCACACAAAAAAAAAGGACTTTGGTTCTTCGACGTTCAGGATTTGATCATTTGATATATAGATTTACAATGCAATGAGAATATTGCTTCATTTTTCATCCTTTTGGTGCAACGTTCGATTCTTAGCATTCTAATTAGCGTCGACTAAAATTCACATCTAAATAATATTTGTGAAAATGACGTGTTTGAAGACTCTAGCTTAATTACCAGAGGGAGTCTCCAAAAATCACCACATATAATTAAGTTGGTAATAGTGATTTGGACAAAATTTGGCTCAAAACTCAATTGGATGTCAAGGTCTAAACAACTACCATTTTTATAATTTTCGATTTATAATTTTACAATTGAGATCACTTATCTTATAGACTATGGGTTGAAGATCAACTCACCCAAAAATTAATTAAAATGAATATCGTTTGGGTATCTAATTTTATTGAATAACTGGATGGTTACAATGAATTTTAACATTACATTAACAACTACATATTTGTTTTGAAAAATTTAATAAGTAAACGATATCCGATTTAGTCAAATTTTTGCATACATGATCATTACGAGATAAATTATATATTAGATAATTTCGATTATAAAATTACAAACTAAAATTTATATAAATAAAAATAATTTAAACGATAATATTTAAATTTAGTTTGAAGCAAAGTATATTTCATGATGATTCCGCCCAAAAGATTTTGTGATAGGAGTCTTACGACAGTTCCCCGCGCGCGCACATGAACTTGGATTGTGAATTTGTGATGCAAAGCCTCCGATCATGGGCTTCATGGCGTGGAATTGGAAGTCCAGTTAGGCTTTAATGCGTCAATCCCCCACGTGCAAAATTCTCACACGTGCAAATACGGGACTGCGTCTTTCAAAACATCATTTTCCGCATAGCTATATAGAACTCTCTCCTCCAAAAACCAGAACAGAAATTCAAATTTCAAAACACAAGCTGACAAGCACATTCTCTCTCTCTCAGCCACACCGCCTCAATTTCTCAAACCATGTCAGTGTCATCGCCGGAGATTCTTTTCGTCGTCCTCATCACCTTAGTAGTGGTCGCTTCTCTCCTCCTCTACTTCCTCCGTCGCCACCGATCCCAGGCTCTCCTCCACTCCGCCGCCGCTCTGCTTCGGCGCTCACACTCTCACGGCCGAGTCTCTCCCTCTCCAGCCTCATCCTCCGCCGGCCTCCTCCCTCGCTGACGTATCTCACCCTGGCTCAGTCACCGTCGCCGCCGACCGCAACATCTGCCTCGCCGAGTTCCAGCTGGACGACCTCCTCCGCCTCCTCCCGCTCTGCCTCCACACCTTCCGCGTCGACTGCATCGACACGTGGCTCGCCGCCGGCAGCCGGATCTGTCCTGTTTGTCGCGCCGAGATCTTCCGGTCAGGATCCGACCTCCTCGTTGTATCGCTGCCGAAGGAGGAAGAGGTCCAGGAGGAGGTGGAGGAGACTGTCCCGTCGCCGTCGTGGTCGCTCCACCGGCGGTGGAGAATTCCTGCGGCGTGCTGACCGGGACGAGCCGTTGGTGGGCGGAGCTGTCCGAGGCACTGGAGACGCTATCCCGGTGGCTCTCCTTCAGGAGCGGATTCGGGATTTTAAAAGAGAGTGGAGTGTATATATTTTTTGAAAAGCTGATTCATACTGGAATACATAATTTAATTTAGATAATGAAATAATTTAATATTTTTTATTATAAAAAATGAAAAGAACATACATCGGAGGAAATTTTTTTAACGTACACATATGCGTCTTTAGCTACTACTACATTAGAAATGAAAATATTAACTCATGCAACAATCAGTAAGCAGATAGGGACTGAATTTAACATTCAGTAATTTTATATCATGAGAAATTACTAAAAAAAAGAGTTGAAGCTATAAAAGAACATAAAAATAGAGGAAAACAAATACGGAAAGCACCCGATAGTGCAATGACGAAGAAGAGAAACTCCTATATGAGGGAGAAAGATGGACAAAGATTAAGTAATCAAGACTGCATAGGCAAGAAAATTGTAAAAAGAGATGTGGTGGACAAAATATTAATTGTATATATACATAATTTTTTTATTTTTAAAAATATCTCAAAAATCTGGGTGGACTGCAACCCACTTTGCCCTTCACTTGCATCTGCCCCTGCCTCGCCTCGTGATTTTTTTTGGGTGAAAAAAAATCAAGGACGGTGAAAATACAATAATTAGCTTTAGTAACGTACATATGATTAAGCTCCTGGATAAGTAGGTAGTTTGTTTATGCTTTTGAGCAAGTAATACTAGTTCATGAAAAGAAATCAAGTTTGCTAGATCAAGCTCAGCGTTAGTTTGTAATTACATATTTTAGTTGCTCAACAAAGATTCTGGATGTTTGGTCTCAACTCTCAAGATGTTTCTGGCTAAACATCTTCCATGTAGGTAAGTTCAATGGAGCTACAAGTGATGGCATCCTCTTTCTCTACCGAGTATGTTATCAAGGCCTTCACAACTTGGCAAAATTTTCTCCTATATGTAGGAAATTTCGAGATGTTTTTACTCAGTCCAATCATCCTACAAATAATAACATGAATATTCTGATCACAAAACCAAGTTTGATCCATGAAAAAGAACATGAATATTCCGATCACAAAACCAAGTTTGATTCATGAAAAAGAGGTATGTTCAGTGATGGAAATGGAGATCAAAGAGGTACGAATTTCATACCTTCTACTAATGCCTTGGATTTGAGCAGCTCTCAAAGCATCTTTAGGTACTGAACATGCATTATCCCAAGCTTCCATGCCTTGTGTATTGGTTCCGAAAACAAGTACTTTCTCCAAAAATCTAAGCTCCCCCTCTTCCAAATTTAGGACTTTGATCTGTTCCTTCAAGACCATTATGGGGTTAAAGAACCAGTCCATCAGTTTGTCATGTGGTCTGTTTTGGTAGGTAACTTCAACATCATCAAGCAGCAGTAAGCCCGGCGAATTTGATCTGATGGAGCAGAGAAGAGTGTGCAAGCATGAATAACAAGGCAAACCAACACTGATTATGCAACCTTCATCGTTTTTCTTGGCTTTCAAGCATTCGTAGAGATCACTTTGGGTTATTACTTCTGCATCCAATAGTTCCTTACCCCTCAGTTCGCATGATCTCATCATATTTTCCCATATCTGTAGCATTTCAGTAAAAAAGTGAGAGCTAATTCAAATCTGTTCTTATGATTTTTTTGTGAAATCTTGAACATGCTTGATTGAGCAATCAAGAGTATTGAAATAAGTGCTGTACTTTAATGGAAAAAGGCATATCGATACTTCTGGTTAGATACTGATCTAGAAATTTTAGGAGTCTAGAATCTAGATAAACCCTGCATCAAAGTGCTCGGGATCAAAGTAGATGCATTGTGAAAAAGCAACTTCAATCTATCAATCAAAAACATACCTGTACCATTTTTACTTCACGTATAACATCTCTAACTGATCTTGAATTGGCCACACTTGGCATAAGCATTGCAGGTGCCTCCATCGAAGCAAAACTGAGTTTACCTTCAGTTTCCTGCCTTTCTCGGACAGACATCTCGAATGGTTGGGAGATACCTCTTTTTCGATATTGGGGCCTGGCTGTGCATAGTGATCACTTCTGTTAATATTTACTCAAGGGCTCAAGGCAAAATAACCAAACTATGGACTCAAACAGTACTTGCTGATTATGACCAAAGAAGTGAAATTACTAACCTCGGAAAGATGCTTCCCTCTCGAAGATATAGCCAGTCATTTGTGTATTCATCAAACTCAGCAACCATTGCTATCACATAAGTTAGACCTCTCTTGAAAGATCTTTCCTTCATCCACAAATGGTTAAGGACAAATAATTTCAGTAATCTTGAAAGGCCCTGGAGATAAAGTGAAAGACTAGTATAGTTTTGCATTAGCAAACCTGAATACCTGATACACTACAACTGCTGCATACAATCCAACAAAAATGCTGGAGACAATTGTGAATAAGATGCTTCCAACAACCACAATTGGCCACATTAGGATTGTCAAACCAGCAATAGGGATGCAAGCTACTTCAAGAAATGGACCCTCTCGACAAATCATATCGTGAATCAGTCGATACCAACCCTTAAACAACATATATGGACTCTTCACAACAGCAATTGCCGTGTATAGAGGAATCTCCACCATTAGACCCAACACACCAACTATTATACATGCCGGAACATGAATCAACCTACACAATCACCATGAATCAATAAAATTGCTCAATGTATAACTTGGAAAATCTGAGCTTATAGATGCCTTTAATCCTCTCTTTTTCTCCAACTTACATCATAAAGGTACTAATCTCGACCAACACGAATACCTTAGAGTTCGAATTTCATCTGAAGCAGGGGATTCGCGTAGCTCCTTCAAGTAAAGCGGGTATGAGTGGTAACACATGTCTGCAAAGTCTCTAACTACAGTACAGCTTCCTTTGACAGTTCGCCAAGTTCCATCCTAATCATGTATATATACAAGCAAACCGAGAACTTAGTAGTACTAAACAAATAAGTCAATTATGAGTCTGACTGAGATTGAGATTGAGAATTTACTATGACACAGTGTTTGAATTTCTTCAACTCATTGTCTTGCCTAAAAGCCTCAAAGGTAGAAACCCAAGGTGTGAAGAACCCATAACCCAATCCCACAAGAACACTCCCAGCTATGCTTAAGCCCAACCAGATACCAAATAGAGCAGGCAAGGAAAACAAGGAAGCTACTTTAAGTGGTACATCAAATACATCAACCCTGAAATTGGCAAACATTAGCGTATGAATATACATTTAAACCTGGTAAATAGACAATTATTGACAAAGTTTAAAGGGTTATCGTAGCAAAGGTTCTAACTTTATGAGAGTATAGATTGTCCAAGCCACATGTGCAGGAAACAAGCCCAAAATAATTCCCACATTCCCTGTTATCATTATGAGAGCAGAAACAGGACCCACAAGAAGAGCTGCAACAATGATCAAAAGATCAAACTTCATTGAAAATTTCCAGGAATCCACCATGACATTTTACTACAAAGCTCAGAAGAATAGAAGGGTTTACCTTTGAGAAAGCCCAGGAGGAGAGCAGAGCAGAAAGCAAACACCACATAGAGAGCTTTCAGCCCAGCGCTCCAAGTTTGTGAGAAATCCATAGCAAAATGATCACAGGGAGACAAGAAGGTCACCATTTTCATAACAACTTACGAAATACAATTGGGAGTTTAATTATTCGTAAAATAAAAAAAAAGGCCAATGATCATAGAGATTGTTATTTTATTAAGGTCGACGTAGTAGTCTCTGGTGTCAGAGAGAGACATGAGCTGCAAGAAGATGACAATGAATGACGAACAAGTGTACAAAAAGACTACCCAAAATCCAACCTAAATCAATCAACCCCAATATGTTAGGAACGAAAAGGGACGAGTCAAGTTAGAAAGGGCGCACCCGTGCATATTAGAGAACGATAGAGAGTTGTGAGTCGTGACACTACGCCACTACATATAGTTTTGGGGGTTGATGACCAGAAGTGCAGAAGGCCAGAAGCCATCAAAAACACAAGATAACATAGAAAATGTGCAATATTTCGATTCAAGAATATTACTTCTTACTTTTACTTCATTGATCGAGGTGACAATGCAATGGTGTTGAAATCGGGTTTGATTTCATTTGGTTCACAAATTTTTAGCACTTAAAATTATGACTAAACAGTGAAGACGCCATGAAAATATAAAAAAATAGTAAGGAGTTTCGAAGTCGAGCCTAGCTTGAATAAAAAGAGAAGAGGAATTCGTTGTTTGAGAAGTTCACTTTGGTTTGGGACAAATATTGTCAACTTTGAAATACAATGCCTCATCACTTACATCATCCTATCATTTTCATATTTCTAGTAAGCAACATATAATCTACAAATTGTTGTGCATACTTGTTTTGTACTGCGTAGATGCTCGATAGTCTCTTTTAATTTGATATACTAACTTGTCACTTGGCCAATAATTCCCTTGTTTTAGTTGTTTTCAATACCACTATAGTTCTCGATGACTGCTATATCATATGCATACCAGTGCATGTGGAGAATGGGGATGCATGAATGCTCTTACGGCAAGGGAAACGGTGTTTGATGTTGTTTTGGACTCCATTCAAAACACTTTGCTTCTTTATTTTGTCGAATCCATGCATGCATGCATTAATTCTTTCTTTTCCGGTCACCATGCCTGATTTGACGTGATTAACAAGCTAGGGTACGTTCTGAGGCGTTACTGGATACTGGAGTATTACGATTTCATGACTTAGAAAGGTTTTAGAATATGGGGGAAATTGTGTACCTGGCCTGTAGGTAGCTACTGGGGATTCAATTGTTTTTAGATTGTGTTTCATATTGTTTTGGTTTGGTTTTGTACATGCTACTGCACGTACTATGTCGTATTGCAGTTGAATGCTTAGTAAACGGATTCACACAGTTGCTAGCTGGGATCGTATTTGTAAGGTTGACTCGATAACAAACTAGTATAGTAGGAGCAACTCCATGACTAGGACAGTGGCAGAGTAAAAAAAATTCGTCTAGTTAGGGCGAGATTTTTCTCTTCGAAAAAAAAACCCTGAACACGTATCAATTTATCAAATACAATATATTGATTCAAGAATAAAAATGTTTATATCTAACTTGAGTTCAATATATCGACATAACAATACATATAAAATGCATATATCTCTCTAGTTATAGATTGACAAAAAACCGCTAACCTATGAATTTACACAAAATGCTCTCGAGAAATGAGACTAAGAGAACTGCAAATGCATTCTACGAGGCTTCATGTTTTGAAATTGTTGAATAATAGCCTCATCATCAATACTATCAAAGATCTTCTTCTCAATATAAACAGACCTATAAACAAAAAAATGGTATGCTATGTTCATTCATATCACTACAAGAAAAATGGTATTAAGCGAACAACGGAGTTGCGACGACCATAATTTCGTCGCTGAAAGTCAGTATAAGTGAGGAAATTTCAAGTCGTCGCAATTGATCTCATCGGCGACGACCATTTCGTCGCTGAATAGTAAATAGGTGACAACTTGTAAAATCCGTCGCATAATATTTCAACGACGACAAAATTTCGTCACTAAAGACTTATTTGGCGACGATTTTAATGAGTCGTCGCTGACGTTATATGTGACAATTTAGTTTTCCTCGCAAATTACTTATTTAGTGATGATCTTTTTGAGTACGTTGTCAGTAAATATATATGTGACAACTACAATTTCCTCGCGAAAAACCTATTTGGCGACGTTTTCTATTATTTGTCGCTAAAATTTTATGTGATAACTACAATTTCCTCGCAAAAGATTTATTAGGCGACGACTGACAAGAGTTGTCGATGATACTTAATGCGACAAACATTCCTTCCTCGCAAAATACTTGTTTCGCGACGATTTTCACAAGATGTCGGTAAATACATATGGGACAACTACAATTTCCTCGCGAAAAACCTATTTGATGATGAATTATACTATTTGTTGCTAAAGTTTTATGTGACAACTACAGTTTCCTCGCAAAAGACATATTAGGCAACGACTAACACTACAAGAAAATTGCACCTAGACCACGGACCATTTCCGTCGTCTAGGTGCAGTTTTCCGTCGTCTAAGTACTTAGACGACGGAATCTCCGTCGTCCAAGTTCACTTGGACCTCGGACATTATCCGTGGCCCAGGTATCCACCTGGACGACGGAAACTCTAAGTCTCCGTCGTCCAGGTGAACACCTGGACGACGGAGAATGGCAGGGTTTAGGGTTTAGGGGTTAGGGGTTAAGGGTTTAGGGTTAGGTTTAGGGTTCTGCACCTGGACGACGGAGAACATAATCTCCGTCGTCCAAGTGAATATTTAATTTTTTTTTTAAATAAATTGAAATTAAATATTATTAATTTAATTTATTATTAATTTAATTTAAATAATGAAAAATGCTAAAATTAAATAAATAAACTAAATTTTGAATATTAATTAATAACTTAATTATTAAATAATCAAAGTAAATTAATTTGTACATACGAAAAAACTCATAAATTAAAAATTAAAATATTGTTCGGAATGCGGAAAGAAACGAGATAATATACTACTAGCTAGCTAATACACTGGAGGAGCAGATGCGCCGCCGAGTCCTCCGCCTCCAGCCGGGTCGTTGTCGTCGGGGTGTGGGTTCGGAGGAGGTTGACATACTTCTCGATTTTGTTCCATGAGGGCGATGAGTTGGGCTATTTGTGCTTGTTGTTCGTCAAGTCTTTGCCGCATTGACTCATTCTCCTCTCGTGCCAGTCGAGCCTCTTGAATGGCTGCTTCGACGGCTGCAGCCTGACTCCTTCTCCGCTGCCTCGAACCTCCCGTAGATGATGAGCCGGAGGTCGTCGACAAATCTCGTACCACCCTAGGCTCAAAGTGCCTAACCTCCTTGCCAGCTCTACGACCGTAGACCTCATCCGCGATTGCAATTTGGCTCTCTAAGGATAGAGGAGGCAGGTCTTCCGGCGGCACATCTGGGAACGCAAGCTGAGTGTTGGCCAACTCTTCATGCGCACGCTCTATCGCCCTTGCCTACAAAAGAATAATTAATTTATTACAATGAAATCATATTTAAATAATAATTACTATAATTAAAAGCACATATATATATATATCACTTACGCCGCATTGACTCGCTTCATTATCGAGCCCTGGCGTCACGTACGCGCTTACGCTTGCATCAAGATAAGGGTGTTTGAAACCCTTATCCTTGTGCTCCTTGGTAATTTGAATGAACTGCTTGGCGCCGGTAGTATGGTGTTTCTCCTTCTTCCCCCAGTTGGCTTTGTTGACACCGGAGAATTTCTATTACACAACATAATTAAATCATTAAAAAATGAATAACTACAATTTAAATAATTCAATTATCTTAATTGAAATAAAAAATATAAATTAATACCTTAAATTGTTCATCGGCAAAGTGGTTACACAACCACTCCCACTCATCTTCTCTCTCCCCTTGCAGCTCTACCGGGGGAGGCACGGGACCGACATCTTTGAAGTACTTATGGAACCTGTACTTCCAATCTTTGTAGATGGAGTTGGCGGTTTGATTGATATGCCTCAACATAGCCGGTGTCGGATCCACGTCAAATTGTTCCTATCAAAAATAAATAAAAAATTATAATCGTATATATTATGAAATTTTAGGCCGAGATTAACAATATTATATAATAACTAAATTGAACGTATTACGTACCGAAAGATCTTTGAAGACTTTCGCCTTCTCATGATACGGCGCCTCCTTCCAAGTAGGGGCAGTGATACGAACCCGGTTACGGATGATTGACCATATCCCATGCGCCGAGAGACTTGCTAGCTGAGCTGTGGGAGGGCCACCGGTGAATTCGTCGTACGGCAAGTCGATCTTTTTACCGGTCGCCTTGCAAATACGCTCCGCTTTGCCCCCTTTAACGAGACCCCGAGTCCTTTTCGGTTCCGGGTCAGTGGGGGTCCTCCTTTGCCTACGGCGGGCGCTGTACATGATTGATTCGGCGGTCGAGGACGCCTGAGTACTTCCCGTTGAATGGGTACCGGGCGTCAGAGATTGGAAGGGGTCGACGTCATCACCGCTCGAGATGAATGGGGGAGCGGGAATTTCCCCAGAGGGCGCTATGGACGGACCAGATGATCCGTCCGGATTGAGAGCGTCGTTGCCCTCCGGTGGTAATTCCCAACCGACTTGGTCCTCCAAGCGGCGGAGCATGGCATCTTCTGCCTCTTGTTGGGCTTTCTTCTTGTCGGATGTCGTCTTTAGCGGAGCCATTTAAACCTAAGAATACGGGGTTAAAATACCTACTTACCATAATAATTACAACTTAAAAATTTACGCTAATTAATTAAGTACGTTTAAGATTTAAATAGAGTACACTAGCTTGGCATTTTCGGTCGTTCAATGGACGTGCGACCCGCGCGATAAAGTGTAAATTTTCAATTAATCAGCCTTGGTTAAATCGAAAAACATGGCCAGTTAGGGATAGAGATAACGCGAGAGGCAGGACTAATTTCGACAAAAGTCTTTCTTAGTCCAAATCCTGTCACCAGTCATAACCCGTTTCTAGACACCATGTCCGACATTCGGCAAATTTTTCGAAAATTTACACTCCCTCAAGTCCTTTGCAAACTCCGCCCTCAACCTCGTGTCCATAACTTCACTTAGGTTATGGTGTGCGGTGATGAAATCCACACATCACGAGGGGTTAAGGAGATAAGCAAGGAAAAGAGGCGCCATCTATTCCAAAGAGTGTGACTTAATTACACCAAGCCTATGTACTAAATTTAAATCGAACACGTACTACTAATTAATTTACTAAAAAATACACGTAATTACATGCAATAATTTATTTTCCATTTAGCATGCAATAATTAACCATTTAATTAATTAATAACAATAATTATTTATTTAATTAATTAATAACAATAATTATTTATTTATTTAATTAAAAACAATAAATTTACAATTATTCATTTAATTAGTATTAAATAACAATAATTATGATTTAATTAATTAATAACAACAATTAATCATTTATTTAATATTTAAAAATAATTACTAAATTAATTTCTACTAATTAATTATATTTAGAATTTAATTAATTAATAAAATGAAAATTATTTAAATAAGGAAAAAATAGAAATTTACCGAATCGGAGTTTTCGGGAATTTCGCCGGAGTTGTGTCGTCGGAGAGGAGGAATCGAACCACGCCGGAGTTGTATCGTCGGAGCTAGCGTCGTCGCCGGAGGAGAATATCGCCGGAATGAGATTGAGAGAGAGAGGAGAGGAGAGATGGAGAGAATTGTAAGGAATGAGGAAAAGAAGATGAGCCGTACTCTATTTATAGAGTTTCACAATGTTCTCCGTCGTCCAGGTGGCGGTTTCAAAATTTTGAAACGGCGCGTAATTAAGGGGCGGCACGTTTTGAACCGCCATGGAATTGGACTTGGACGACGGAAACTTACCATCTCCGTCGTCTAAGTGAAAATTCAAGCGGTCCCAAAAACGGAAGCGGTAAATTGAACCGCCATAAATTTGGACTTGGACGACGGAGATGGTAAGTTTCCGTCGTCCAAGTGAAAATTACATGAAAAAATTAAACAAAAATTTTTTTGAACCGCCATGATTTTTGAACCTGGACGACGGAAAATGACCATCTCCGTCGTCCAGGTTCAAATTACGTAAAAAAAAATTTTAAAAATAATTCGCTAGGAATTTAGCGATCTGTCATTCGAGTGAAATAGTCGTACAATATCGATGAACGCATCGTATATATGAACAGTTAAATTTGAACCGCCGATTAATTTTAAGTATTGAAACATGTTAAGTATCGACTAATCTTTACGACTTAAGTGTTCATGAGTAGACGCTCATTTGCAGTAGAGTATTAACGAAATTGAATTTGGACAAAACAACCGTTGGATATGTTCGTCGTAACATAATATATAATTGTCTTCAAAGGACCATAAAATAATAAGTTCGGGAAGGGTTTGATCGGCACAGTCAACCGCAAAACCGATAATTTCACAAACCGGAAACGTGGATACAAGGCATTTCGCAACTCCGATTTTCGAACCGTCGAAGCTCACACACCAAGAATTGTTTACTCTAAAGTCTTGATGAAAAGAAAATGCATTGGAAGAAGGTCTAGATGGTCGTTGTCTTAGAAAAAAATTACGATATCTGCACCTGGACGACGAATATGAGCGTTTCCGTCGTCCAGGTTTATACCTGGACGACGGATATGAAGTTATCCGTCGTCCAGGTTCTAACCTGGACGACGGAGAATGACGTTATCCGTCCTCCAGGTGTATAGACCCTGAATTCAGGGGTTAGGGCCTTACTGTTTAGGGTTTAGGGTTTGTGAACTTGGACGACGGAGAATTACCATATCCGTCGTCCTAGTGTGTACCTGGACGACGGATAATGACCATTCTCCGTCGTCCTAGTATGTACCTGGACGACGGATAATGACCATTCTCCGTCGTCCAAGTTCTAAACCCCAATTTCAGGGGTTAGGGCCTTAGGGTTTACGGTTTAGGTCGTCCCCGGTCATTTGTGTGTCCGTTCAATTATTCTGATTCAAAAATATAATTAAAAAATTTATCGATCGATCCGATCGAACTGCTAGATTTAGGGTCAAGGATTTAGCTAGGGTACGTTTTATATGAGATTGAGATTTGACGCCAATATTTATTAATTTCTCCGTTGGCCAGGATATATAATTCAGATTAATTTCTTACCGTAAACCGGCATCGATCATATATATATTACAATAATTACAGTAATTAATTACCAATTAATCTCCCTCGTCGTATGACCGTACTCTTCGTCATAATCATCATCGTCCTCATCCCCGTTAGTCGACGGCTCATCCTCGTCATCGTACTCAACATCGTCCGACGAATAACCTGAGTCCTCGTCCGCGTCCTCTTCCTCTTCCTGCTCGTCTTCTTCATCTACCTCATCGATAATCTCATCTTCAGTTAGATCTGTACAACCATCAGGCATGGGTAACCGTTCACCATCTTGAACCAGGTCCATTATATCGGAGCGGACCATAGAAATATTAGGCTCTTGATAGGCAGGAATGTCTCTTTCTGGTTCAGCAGCATCTTCAGTCGTCGCCGGTGTCCTTTCAATTGTCTCTGTATTCCATATTCCTCGGTGAGAGATATGGTTCACTATTTTCCACCCTTCACCGGCTTTCAGATCGTCGAGATAGAACACCTGCCGAACTAAGGTGGCGAGAGCGAAAGGCTCATCCTCATACCAGTGCGAGTTTGTATCGACTGACAATAGTCCCAGGTCTTCCTTTGTACGCTTGAACCATCTGCACTTGAATAGGAAAACGTTGACATCATTCCCGTAACATAGCTGAACCACGTATACAATAGCCCCGTAATATAGATCATTGTCTTTCCCAACCGCTACCCCACTGTTTTGTGTTCTTCTTCCTTCGTCTCGGGCCAATGAATGGAACTTTACACCGTTGACAAAACATCCGGGATAAATATAGTGTTTAACCGGCTTCCCTGCTAGCAAGTGCTTTGGCCATGACCACCACCCTCCGTGGTTATCAGATTTTTGCAGATCAATCATCTACGAAAAAGGGCAAATTAATATAAGGGTTTACTTTCTACAAACATGAGCGATATGTATTTAAATAATTAATACCGAGTCGTACGTACGTACCCATTGGAAGAAATAATCAGGAAACTTCTTCTTAACCATTTTCTCAATCCACGCCGAACTCTTGTTTTGATTTAACGCCTGAAGCCTCTCCCTGTATGACATCATGTACGGCTCAACTTCATCACAGTCTCGCAACACTACCCAATGTGCCTCAATAAGTTCTTCCCGTGTTAACGATTCCGTTAATACTCCTCTAAACGGTCGGACGACATTGGTGACGACAGAAAGATTGATGCGGGCACTGCGATCGGAGGCAGTGGGAGGGGGTGGATCTTTGAGGTACCTGTTGCAGTAAGTAACACACTCATGCATTAGGTATGTCTCTGCTATGGAGCCATCCGGGGCCGACCTGTTTTTGACGAATGACTTATACTGTCCAAGCTGTCTACAAAATCAAATGTACACATTACATAAGTACATATAGCTAGCTAGCTAGTATATATATAATCTCCAGTGGAACAAATTAATTAATTAGTTGTACGTACCTTTCTTGAGGATACATCCAAGTGTACTGGACCGGACCAGAAATAAGCACCTGCTCGGGCAGGTGGATCATTAGGTGAATCATGATGTCAAAGAAAGCAGGGGGGAAAATCCTCTCTAGTTTGCAAATGATGTGCACAATTTGTTGTTGCAATTCCACCACATCTGACTTCTTTAATTCTCTGGCGCATAACCTCTGCCACCACCTGCACAATGCCACTATTGGTTCTACGACGTCCCGAGGCAAGTATGGTCGAATTACCACTGGAATCAGACGTTGCAGCATAACGTGATAGTCATGTGTCTTTAAACCAACAAACTTGTGTTGCACCTCGTCCACTGCTCCAGTTATAGTAGCTGCATACGTGGCCGGATAACGAACGCCCTTAAACCAGTGAAATACAGAACGTCTAAGTGTCGGCTTCACTGTGTACGGTGCAGCTGGCATCTTGTTGTACACTCCTTTCCTATCCCTCCTCAACCACAAGGGACGACGTAGATTCATTGATTCCAAATCTTTGCGCGCTTTGGGAGTATCTTTAGTCTTGAACTTAATACCGAGAATTGTTCCCACCACGCTGTCGCACACATTCTTTTCTATGTGCATCGCGTCCAAGTTGTTCCTCAGCTTCAACTTCGACCAGTAAGGGAGTTCAAAGAATATACTCTTGTGATCCCAATAGCTCAGATCATGTGGAGGAATTGGATTGCATTTCTTTACATCCGCATCGTTAGTCAACACACCAAAGTCGAAATAGCTCAACCTCTCTAAAATCTCTTCGCCCGACCAACTACGGGGTTTAGGATTGTTCTCTACCGTCCCGTCGAAATGAGCTTCATCCTGTCGCCAAGGGTGGTCGTGAGGGAGCCATCTACGGTGACCCAAGTAACACACCTTCCCTGCGTGCCAACTAGAGTTCACGTCGTCCAAACATATAGGACATCCATTATATCCTTTTGTCCTGCACGCTGCCAACATCCCATACGCTGGAAAATCGCTGATCGTCCACATTACGGCAGCCCTCATCGTGAACATCATGTCAGTGAATTTTTTGTCATAAGTTGGGACTCCATTTTCCCACAACAGTTTCAGCTCGTCGATCAAAGGTCTGAGGTAGACATCTAAGCACTTCGATGGAGATTTAGGACCTGGAATTAGTACGGTAAGGAAATTAAATTCCTTGTTCATGCACATCCACGGAGGCAAGTTGTACGGCATCAGAATAACTGGCCAAGTGCTGACGGCGGAGCTATTACTTCCCCAAGGATTGAATCCGTCTGTAGATAGGCCGAGTCTAACATTTCTAACCTCTGAAGCAAAGTCTCCAAATTATCTGTCAAAATGTTTGAAACCCTCCCCATCCGCGGCGTGTCGCAGGACATCGTCATCTATTCGCTTTTCTGCGTATCATCGCATCGCCTCTGCTGTCTGTAGAGACATGTACAGGCGCTACAATCTGGGAATCAAGGGAAAATATCGAACAACTTTCACAGGAATTCTCTTTTTCGAACTCTTCCTATTCAACTGGAATCTGCACTGGCCACATACGGGACAATAGTCCAACTCTTTATACTCTTTGTAAAATAGCACACAATCATTCGGACATGCGTCAATTATCCTGTACTTTAGGCCGAGGCTGCTCAGGATATTTCTAACCTTATAATGAGATTTAGGAAGATTGCGATCATCAGGAAGCAACTTACATATTTGCTCCTGAATTTCGTCAAAAGCACTCACTGACATTTTGTGCTTCACTTTTATCTTCATTTGCTCCATCACATATTCCAACACATTCTCTCGACATCCAGGGAACACCGGGGTCTGCGCTTCAAGTAGTATCCAGTTGTACTTTTCCATCTCACTGGTGTCAGTGGCCAAGCTAGCTGCGGAGAATGTGTCATCATGCTCATAAGTGGTACTGTAACCTCCGTCTTGGTGTTGGTGTCCACCATGACTACATCCCGGAAACGCATCATGGACCAAATCTGCAGTTGGGTTGCAAGCTGGGGGTCCGGCACCACTGCCGCTGGATGAGGCACCATGGTAACTGTACCCTGAGCTGAAGTCTGCTGCGCTGAACTCTACTGCTTCACCATGCTCGCTCCATGTAGTGTAACTCCACATCATACCATTTTCGTACAGGTGTTGCACCATAACATTAACCTCCGCATACTGACAATTAAGACATTTCTGACACGGACACCTGAAACGTTTCTTTCCCTGACCATGTTCTATCGCAAAATTCACAAATTCGCTAATTTCATCCATATACCGGACATCACATCTATTCTTCAACTTCATCCAACTCTTGTCCATACTGCTACAAAATATTATAATGATTAATTATTACATATATATATATTTGTCAATTAATTTACGCTTAATTATACGTACTCGATCTACATCGATCCATCAATTACGTACATACGTAATTTAATCGATCTGTACATATATATATAGCTAACATCAGCTAACATCCTTGCATGTATATATGTACGTACGTTTTCACTAAATATATATTAATTAATTAATTAAGCAAATTTTAACTGCGTACGTATACGTACCTGCTGGCCTTCTCGATATCTGTACGTTAATTAAGCTAACTAGCTAGTCAGCGGAGATCCCTTATCGATCCTGATTCTTCTCGGCCTACCTAGCTAGCTAGCTAGCTTCTCCTTCTCCCTTCTCCTTCAATTCTTCTTCAAATGGAATGAATAGATCGAGGCCAGGAATGAATTCGATCAGCTTATATAATGCTTCACTTAGACGACGGAGGTGTCGGTACGTCGTCTAAGTGGAAGCACGTTTCGTATACTCGGACGACGGCGTGTCGGTCCGTTGTCCAGGTAACCACCTGGACGACGGAGAATACCATCTCCGTCGTCCAGGTGATTACCTGGACGACGGAGAAGACTCCGAGGTCGAGGTTATCCCCTGGACGACGGAAAATACAATCTTTGTCGTCCAGGTGACCACCTGGAGGACGGAGAAGACTCCGTGGTCCAGCTGACCACCTGGACGACGGAGATGGTATTCTCCGTCGTCCAGGTGGTACTTGGACGACGGAGTCATTTCCGTCGTCCAGGTGTCACTTGGACCACGAAACAATTATGTTTCCGTGGTCTAAGTGATGTTTTCTTGTAGTGTAATTAGAGTTGTCAGTGATACTTAATTAGACAAACATTCATTCGTCACAAAAGACCTATTTCGTGATGGTTTTCACGAGTTGTCGGTAAATATGTATGTGACAATTAAAAGTTCCTCGCAGAAAACCCATTTTGCTACGAATTTCACTATTTGTCACCTAATTTTTATTCGAGAACTACAGTTTCCTCACAAAAGACTTATAATGCAACGACTGACAGAAGTTGTCGTGATACTTAACATGACTTATTCGATGACGATTTTTAGGAGTTGTCGCTAATATATAATGCGCAAAAAGAAATTCCTCGTCGAAGACCTATTCAACGATAATTTCTATGAGTTCTCGTTGAATGTTTATACAAAAACTAAGACTTCCTCATAAAAGATCTATTCGCCGATGATCTCTAGGAGTTGCAGTTAATATTTAATGCAACCAAAATAAGTTCCATGTAGAAGACCTATTCAACGACGATTTCATTTTATGAGTTGTCGCTGAATGTTTATACGAAAAAGGCTTCCTTGTAAAAGATTTATTCGGCGACAAATATTTCTAGGAGTTGTCGATTCAACTTTATGTTAAATGTCGCAAATGTCCATTATATTAACGAAATGTCACTTAATATGAAGTATATCTATGAGGGTTATTATCGTAAAATCATATATATTTAAATTAAAAGTGTTAGACTTACTAGCAATGACATACTTTTTACATTAGAAAATATTAGGTTCATACTGTCATAATTGACTTATTACATATTGGTGATCCAGTAAATTAAGATTTAAGAATGACATATATCTCCTTACCTAATCTTAGTCAGTAGAAAAAAATGGTGACTACTAAGATACCTATGATACTTGTCCTAATACTTACCTAAATGACTACTAATATATAAATGCACTAAAATATATATAGGTATATATAGGGTATAGGGTTTGAGGCATACGTTTTTGGGTTAAACCTATAATCTATTAGGCGTGGATTTATATGAGTTACAAAGGTTTAGAGTTTGGGGTTTATGGTTGGAGGTTTAGGGTTAGGGTTAGAATTTTTATATTTAATTAGTTTAAGGTTTAGATTTTAGGATTTAAGAGGTTAGAATTTTTAGAGTTTGGCTCAAGTGTATTATCTTTTTGACAAAGACCATGCTATACACATGCATGTATATACGTGTATATACATATATTAAGAAAAACCAAAAAGAAGGAAAAGCTCACATTCCCTCTCGGCTCTCAAACCTTGAATAATATATAGTTAACAATTTTTTCTATTCTATAAAAAGAAATAGGAGAAAAGAGAAGACAAAAACTTCCACCCGTGGAAATTTTTTCCATAAATTAAAAATAGTTTTTTCCTAAAAAATAATAATAATTAATAACAGTACGTAGAAAATTTTCGTAAATTAAATTTTCAAAAATGTCCATAACAAAAGGTACGTATATAAAGTATACATACGAAGGTTAGTATTGTAAAAGTAATATATGGGATAATATATATAGCCTTAAAAAAAACCCTAGATTGTCAATCTCATCTTCTTATTGCAGCCTCCGGCCATGCCTCTATTTGTTCTTCTTTGTCTTAAAAATTTGTCTAAATTTTCATGTCCTCAAATCACAACTCAAGTAAGGTAATCCTAATTCACAATATCATACTCCATTTTGTTTTTTTTTCTTTGATTTGAGTTATTTTTCTATTGGTTAATCTCATGATTTCTCCAATTTTGTGCCCTAGAGAAATTTGTAAGTGTCAACCAAAGACCTTCATTATGTGGCAATGGGAGAGTATAGCAGAATATCAAGTGATCTTCCTCTCTTTTCTATGGTCCTTATTATATGAGGTACTCGATCTAGATTGGTTTTTTTTATATATCAAATTAAATTGTTCACAACCTAGATATTAACCATCATTGAATTTGTATTTGTTCAATTTGTTTCTTCAATCCAAAATTATCCAAAATTGTGGATCGATTCTTTGTGAATTTCTATCATTCACAAGGTAAATATATGTATGTGAGTGTATGCGTTTTTATTTTTCAGGATATTTCTTTGCGGTTTATCCAAAGAAAATAAGAGTGGAGAAAAAGGTCTCTAACAAGTCCTAGATAAAAGTTAATTTAGAGACAAAGAAGAATACGTGATCAAGATATGATAATTGATAAATTACACACACAGAGCATAACATATGTAGAAGATGCGGAATGAGATGTGAATAAGCAAGATACATATACTCACTTGCATATGCTGTTGGCATCAAGATACTTGACTATGTATGAATTTTAATTTACTTTATGAAACTATTTCTTATTACTAGTTTTTAAATTTTTGAAGTTTGTCTTTAAGCACTGTTTCAACTTTTGTATGGATATTTATATATATACACTTTTTTTTTACATGCAACAATGCTCACATTCGAAATTATTCGAACAATCAAAACCTCATATTTGAGATTTGCAACAAAAATAATAAATAGAATCCTCTTATTAGAGATTTACATGTGACAAACACAAAACCTCATAATTTATTTTATCGACAAACGTCAAACGTTGTATTTAGTTTTTTGCGATGATTGTCAAACATCGCATATAGTAATTGCGACAAAAGTAAATCGATAAATTTATTAATTATGACAAAACCAAAATATCGCTTTTGAAATCCTCGACAAAAAGAAAATCGTGTTTGAATTCAGCAATAAACAAAGAACCTCGCATTTATTATCTGCGACAAACACAAGACTCACACTTTGTTTTTTCCGACAAACGCTAAGCATCACATTTAGTGTTTGCGACGGACGTCAAATGTCACATTCAATATTTGTGACGAAAAATGAAGCCTTAAACTTATGTTTGGTAATACACTCATATTCCTCGCCAAACATGATAGACGACGAACCAATTACGTCACAAATAGAAAATGCGACGAAACAAGTTATTTGTCGCTTTTTACATTCTACCAGACGCATAGGGTGACGGACTTAACGACGACTCAAAATTTGTTGCAATTTTATCTTAGCGAGGAATTTAAACTTTCAACGACGAAATTCAGTTGTAGCCAAAAGCATTTTTTCTTGTAGTGTATTTTACGATAATTCAATAAACCTGAAGTTTGAAGACAAACACAAATGGTATCATCACTAGTTCTCGGTCAATTGCAATTATAAACATGATACATATCTAGCTAGCATCACTAGTTCAATATATAATACACACATCCAACTACACTATGAGAATACAGAGAGATATTAAGATTGAAAATTAGGGATTTTTACCTCAAATTAATGAAGAATGATCAATTGATCAAACCAGCCAAAATTCTCGAGAATAAAGTCTCAAACAAAATCCAACTACACTATGGTGACTCTGCAAATATCTAATTTCAACAAACCAAACCAAATTTCAATAAACTAGTATAGAGAAATTTTAAGACTGAAAAAATTGGGGATTTTTACCTCAAATGAAGAATTGATCAAACCAGCCAAGAATAAACTATTGAGCTATGTAGCTTAGCCATATTGACAATACTATATAGCTAAACTATCATCAATTCATCATGGTGTCAATTTTGGAAGCTTACATCCATTTGGTGATCTACTCGGCAAATTGTGTGTGTGTGTGTGTGTGTGAGAGAGAGAGAGAGAGAGAGAGAGGGAGAGAGAGAGAGAGAGAGTCGCGTAGAAGAGAAGAGAGAAGAAGAAAAGGAAGAGAAAAATGTTTGGGTTTTGGGAGTAGAACACATACCTTAGTTTGCTAAATATTTGGATATATGTGTAAATTATTATATAATACCTATATAATTTTTTTTAACTCCCAACATTTCAGGTGGGGCATTTTTCCTACCTCCCCATAGTCTCCCTCCGCCCTTGACCAGGGAGCTTCTCAATTGAGACCTTTAAGCTGAGGATTTGGCCGATCATTACTTTCATTTTTTACTAAATCTATCAATAAATTTCAGTAAACTTTGTTGTGTTTAGGGGTAGAAATCAAAAGAAGCGGCAAAACTTTGTCATGTACTTAGACTTCTACAATAATTCCTTCCAACTCATATATTTTTTTTGGTTGAGAAAGATGATAATAATTGGATTCATAATGTGGTAATGATACAAAGACTCCACCGGATTATCCAGCCAGATAAAACAAAGCCCTATGCGCATCACTATGCTAGCAGTAGGTTCTCACTTAATATCCTAAACTAGTCAAATGGGGATAGCACGGTAATCAAAATAGGACCATACCTTAAACTAGTTAGGCACCCTCCCTACAAGTACTCCATGGGGTCTAGCTCATCCGCTCCACTCTCCTCTGACAGGTCCTACCTCACCAACTTCTCTTTCTCATGAAGGGCTGGCAGCGTGGGTCAGTTGGCAAGTTTCCTGTTCATTCATACGCCGTTTTGCTACAGGTTTCACCATGGGTTGATCACATTCTCTTTGTTGACCTAGACATCGGGCAATGAGATACTCTACATTCCCATTCTTGAATTGGTCATACCTCTTCTTCTTCGTGGGCCACTTTGGAGAATTGACAACAACAGGAGCCACAACATGTACCTCAGGCGGCTGCGTTGAACGGGGTGGTGGCAATTGCTTGCTGTCAGCCAAGTCCCCATGTCCATTACCGGTGGCAAAGCCAACACTAGTTAGGATAACCTGCCCTTGATGCCAGCCCCTGGGCACATCTTCTCCCCTAGCTTCATCCTCAGCCCAGATGACTTCCTTCCGATGAGCCTCTTCTAGCTCTTCCCATTTACCACATTGTATGGGGCAACCATTCCTAGAATAGGACAAACTATCACATGCCATACAGTAGCCACGAAGGGTAATATATTCAAGGAAAGAATATTTTTGTGATACCTTAACTTACCTGGCCTTATCACTTTCATACTTAAACTATGTAAAGTATCAATTGCATACCTCAACTTTCCAAACCTTATCTATCTAATACTCAAACCCAAATTTTTGTCTGTCTCCGTCTGTTTTGCTGACGTGGCTAACCTGATTTTCAAAATGAAGGAGTAAAATACCAAAGTACCCTTATTTTTTTCGCTTCTCTCTTCTCACCACATTCTTTCCCTCTAAAAATTGTCGCCCCCACTCTCCCACATTTCATCTTCTTCTTTCCTTTTTTTACTTCTTATATAAGCTGGATTTTCACCTAAGATTTTTCACCTCTCTCACTACAATCCATAAATCCACTTGTCCTAGATTCTGATCATGATTCGCAAACATAAGACTGCTAATGCCACCACTTCTGGTGTTCTCCCAAGAAGGTCTACTTGCCTTAATCCTTCGACATCCAATCCCGCCAATACAGGTCCTTCAAATCCCACAATCACCGCCACTCACTCTACCACCGTCGTCTGGGTCTTCATCTTTCTCTGGAGGCTATGTGGATCCGCCTCCTTGTTATGGGACTATCCCTAATTTACAGGCCAAGAAGATCATCCAAAAGATCGATCTATTTGACACCCAGCAAAGGGAGGCTATGTAACAATTCATGTACACTATCAATGAATTGCAAAATTCCTATGACAAGCTCATTTGTGCTCCGCTGAAGAAAAAAGTGACTCCACTAGATTTCTGGGTAGATTTTGATGTTGAAGAAGTGGCACCTGATCACCATTCTCGCGCCTGATCCAAAATTTGATTTTTAGTTTGTTTAGGCCTTTCTTTATTTCATGTAGTATTTCACCTGCTTTTATGTAATTTTATGTGTATTTTCTGGGCGTCATGCCTTGTGATGAAATGAAATGAATGAAATGAAGAATTTTCTGTTTACTTCATTTTACTCTACAGTTTTTGCCTTGACTAATTGCTTGGTCAATGAATGACGTTTCCTTCCAACAAGTGTGCCCTAGGTGTAAAGTTTCCCTCCAAAATGAACCCATAATTGAAGAGAGATGGAGAGAGTTAGAGATACAGAGTTAGAAAGAGATAGACATAAAGAGTTAGAGAGATACAGAGTTAGAAAGAGAGAGAGATGAATGGAGATCTATTCTGTAAGTGTGGGAAGAGATGCCTAATGTTCATGGTGACTGCTTCAGGGGCAAATTATAGAAGGATGTATTGATCTTGTGGAAATAGAAATGAGGTATGGTTGTATTCAATTCCTTATGTAATCCTAATAAACTTAGCTCTTTTTTAACCTTGTTTTTGAATCTGTAGAGGAAATTTTTAACCCTGGTTTGGAAAGATCCTCCACACTGTGAGAGAGGCAGAGAATTGATTCCTTCATTGCTAAGGGGAAACAAGTGGTCTGAAAATGAGATGCATAAGAGAGAGATGAAGATCTGGGTAATTGTTGTAGTTTTATGGATCCATTTGACTATGATGCATTCTATACTTGATGATCTACAAAATTTTATGCTCACTCTGAAGTGCACATGGAAATTGAAATGAAAAGAGCTGATGATTTGTAGAAGGAACTCAAGTGGATGAAGGAAAGAGAGAGTTGCCTCCTGGGTGCCATTGTTGTGCTATTGGTGTTGTTTGCTGTGATGTGTAGTGGCATGTAATGAAATGAGATTTGTAATGTAAGCCTATGTAATGAAATCAGGTATTAATGTGATGAAGTGAGATTTGTAATATTTTGCCTCTGATGATTGATGTTATGTTCTTGTTGTTGTGGTCTTATGGATCCATTTAATCAGGTTGCATTAAGAAGTTGATAATTGATGTGGTCTTATGTTGTTGTACTTGTGTTGTTTGTTGATGTGTTGTGTAATGGACTTGTAGTATGAAAGTCGCACATCAATGTGTAACCTGATCTTTTGGTTTGTAATCATGTTAGTACCTGCAGTTTTATTAAGATATTAATTTTGGTACCTGTAGTTTTAATATGGGATCATTTTGATACCTGAACTTATAGCATATGATCAATGTGATACCTAAACTTTTAGCATATGATCAATGTTGTACCTGAATTTTTTCAATCACCAATATAGTGGTGTCTAAATGTTAACACCTTATTGCATTGATTTTTTTTCTGTAAATACACAAAACATCCAACTGCATGATCTCCATATTGAACAATTACACAACACATCCAAAGCACTGAAGTGTCTCCAAATAATCTAATTTAAACATAAATGTTAGTCTTACACAAAAAATGGTGAATATAGCAGTTTTAATGTTACACTGGGTCTATCATCACTACAACAAAATTAAATGGACCTTAACATAACACAGCCTCAAAATAACTTCACCATTATAAAACACAACTACACAATTCACAACAAAAAAACATCATTCTACATTGAGCATATATAAAGTGTTTTTGGCTGCAGCAGCTGCATTTTGGTTTCTCTGAGTTGTTGTTGCTTGTGCATTTTAGCTGCTCTGAGTTGTTATTGCTTGTGAATTTTGGCTGCTCTGAGTTGTTGTTGCTTGTGAATTTTGGCTCGGCTGAGTTGATGGTTGAGCATTCTGAATCTCAATAATGATTTTTTTGCCTCTTCCAGCTACTTTTAGATCTGACCACTTTTGGAAGTGCCTTGGGAACATATCCTCTCACTAGTCTTTTTCTCTTATTGGGGTTGGACCGAGTAGATGTACCTTCTCACTGCATAAAACAACTATCATCAAAATCCTAATCATATCATCAATTACATCAACTACATTTATATGAGTGTATTATGCACTTAGAAAAGCTATTGCAACAACTACTTTGGTTGTCTTTGTTATAGGACACACTCTAACATTGTGTCCTTCTTGTTTGCACTTAGAACATGTCATCTTCACCATTCTAGTTCTTCCAATTGTACTTGTATTAGCTGTAAGGGGTTGTAGTCTTTCACCTCTCTCCAAAATCCTCTTCCTCTTTGGTCTACCAGGCTAGTTCCTTAAAGGAGGTGGTGCAATTGAGAAATTTACAGACTCCCAGTACTCTTGACCACCTAGTGGGTGAATGATGAGGTTGTATGCAGCCAGTTACATAGCTTGACTGTAATACTCATTACAAAAAGATGAATGGATCCAATCTCTTACAATTGATAGCACACACAGCATGTGCACAGGGAATCCCAGTAGTATCTCATCTTCTACATATGCACTTGTGTAATCCTAAATCCACAGAGTGCTGGCTTCCTTAGTTTTTTCCTCTAAGTATTTGGAACTCATGTGTTCCTGCAGGTATACATCTATAGAGGGTTGATCTTTCCTTTGATTTGTCCACCAATTCAACAACCCTCTTTCCCACAGGTTCATTCCACTTAAGACCTACCACTCTTCTGTTTGCTTGTCTCTACATTATATCAATCCTTAACATCTCCAACATGGTCAGGATAGGTTTGTCTCTGGCTTCTAGAATTACATCATTCCAGGCTTCACAAAGATTATTGACCAGCATGTCACACTTCACATGATCATTGAAAAATGCTCTACACCAATTCTTTAGATTCATATCCTCATGCTTAAAGAACCAGTCCTAGGCAAGTACATACTGTTTTTTTATCTCATTCATGTGCCTCTCATACCAAACTTTGGTAGGTGACCTTGCAGCATTCCAAAGACTTTGTTTTAGACTCTCTTCTGGATTGGTATCTTTGAAATTGTCGTAGAAGTGTCTCATATAGTGTTTGTGCTCTGACCCTGGGAAGAATTCCTTTATGTCATTGCCCAATCCCTTCAGCTTATTAGACATGAAAGTGTACCTTCTTTCATTCTCCATTTGCAAATCATGTTTTAATAACTCAAGGAACCAAAACCAGGGTTTCTTGACTCTCAATCTCCACAACAGCAAAGGTTATTGGATACATGCCATTATTGTCATCCACTCTAACTGCAATCAATATCTGCCCAGAATTAGGTGGCTTCTGGTGAGTCCTATCAAGTCCAAAAATTGGTCAGCATCCTCTGATCTATTCTTCCTTAGATGCAGCATAACATATATAAACCCTTTTAAATATGTAGACACAATTTTCCAGATCACACTTCACCTCAAATGTGGTTCCAGGGTTCTTTTCCAATAACTCAATTCTGTATGCTTCAAGAAAATTGAACTACTCAATATAATGACCCTCATTTAATCTCCTGACCTTGGCTCTTCCTCTTCCAATCTTCTGGATATTACACTATAGCCTGTAGTTAGTCTGGACATGGTGGTGCATCAATTTCCTAGAATACCTGACATCTACCAACAAAGAATCCTTCACCTCTTTGGCAATTCTATTGTAGGTGAGGAAATGACTTTCTGTAGAGTGGGGACATGTGTGGCAAGAATTTAGTGTCTTCAGAATCAGAGTTGCACCTTCGCTTTTTGTTGTGGAAGCATAAATCTTGAATGGATAGCCAATCTGACATAACACCTCTACCTTTTCCTTGTTTTCTTGTTAAACCAAACATCTCTCCTCATTTGTAAACTATATTCCCTTATAGCTTCCTTAAATTCCCCTGAGTTGGCAAAGGCATGTCCTAATATGAACTTGACCTTGTTCAAATCAACCTCTCTCTGCCATGGATGATCTTCATAATTCCTTCCAAGTCTCTGAATCATATCTCCTTCTTCGTCTATTTTAGTACCAAAACCATCAAGGCTTTCAAAGCCTACTAATTCAACATCATCATCTGAGTATTGTCCAGTATACCCCATTTCCTCAAACTCCTCCACATGATCACCATCCTCAACATTTTGTTCAAACTGGACCTCATCATTCAAAGCTTCTGCCTCCTCATTATCATAAACAGGTTGCTCTAGATCAACCTCATAATCACAGTCTAAGTAAAAAGAGCCTTTGTCTATGTCAGTGTCTTCCTATTGTATTTCCTCTTCTCTTTCTTCTCTTTCTTCCTCTCCTCTTTCATATCCTTCTTCCTCTCCCTCTTCACACTGATACATATAGGGAGGGTCATCATAATGTTCATCACTAAATGAGTTTGGAGAACTGCCATCATCTACTGCAAAATGTAAGTTCCCTTTGTACCTGGTATTATACCTTGCTTATCTTCTTGCCTCTCTCCTTGTATGCTTCTTGCTTTTAAGTATCTCCTTCTTAATGGCTTTGCTCTTTCCCTTATCTGAGGTACTCAACCTACTGGTTCTTCTTCCTTGTTCAGTGTTTGTTTCAGTAGGTGTAGCTGTAGGTGTGAAACTAGGCCTTGGTGATACATCTTTTGAAGCAGCTGAGATACTTTTTGCAAACACTTCCTCTTCACTATCCAGATTTGAACCTGGTGGATTATCTTTTCTAGTGGCTATGTGCTTCACTCTTGGTTGTTTTTCTATTATGTCCTCTGCCATACTAGGTGCCCCTCCACTATCTAAATCATTTAAGAAGCCAGAAGCCCCTTCAAATAGATCCTCAAGTCTAGCAAAAGTGGACTTTGTCTTAGTGAACAATCATTAACTCCAACGAAACTACCCTTTCCAGCTGCATTAACTTCTTTTCCACTAACTTCCTATTCAACATTCATTTGTCTTGCAGCAAAATTAGCATCATTTTCCAATGTATTCCTCTCTTGTTCACTGACATTGATGAGAGGATTAACCTATTCCTCTAGCTGTTGCAACTGATCATCCATTTTAGCCTCCCTTTTTCTCCTCTTACCCCCTCCAGTAATGTACACATCAACTTTTTTTTTTGTGCATCTGCTTAAGCATCTCCACCATTGAAGAATTATTCTTCATATGAATCCACCATTTATCACAGGTTGTATTATGTAGCTTAAAGTGGAAAGAGATAGCTGTATTAACTTCCAAATATAATACCAACATTGGAAAAAGGGATCAACCCAAGCTATATTATGGGGTCATGATTTTATAATAATTTATATTATAATATAAATTCTCTTATTATAATGAACTTCAATTAATATATGTTCTCTGTACCTTAGATCCCAAGCTATATTATGGGGTCAACCCATGACATCAAATCAGGTATTAGATACTTCAGCCATATTTTTCCCTAGTAACTTCCTAAATATAGGTATCTTGTACTTCTTTCTCCCATCTAGCTGGATATCAAAATACCCTCCATGATATGTCTCCATTGTAAACTGTTCTGGAAGCACTACATATAAACAGAACAACTATTCAACACATGCAATTCAACATATGCAAAACCATAAAACACATGAAAAAACATTAAACAACAAGCATGATTTCATATCCCCACAAACTATAACATAAACTAACCATCAATACCCAGAAACAATAGCAATAGATTATTTATTGATTTTGAATTTTAAAGGAAAAGCCATAATTCAAGGACCAGAGACTATAAACAAATCAAAACAACACCAACACTATTGCAAGAGGCAACGACTCTGTGTTCGAACATGACCAAACAAATCATGTGCACACCCTATCAAATGATTTTTTTTTACTTTGGAAGGTATCGAACAATACTTACTGTTCGTGGGTCGTGGATCACCCAATCTAAACATTCTCCACTTCTCTGCCATCGTTTATGTCTCTGATTCGAACAATCTCCTACCTCCAGACCTCAATCAAAATAATAAGAAATAGAAGGAAATTGAATCAGGATAGGTTAGGGTTTTTTTGAGAGTGTAAATCAGGGCTAAATGATTGTTTGATCTTTCAAGACGACTAAGTTTAAACCCTTGTGGCTTGCAATTACTTGTTTACCCCTTCATTTTGAAAATCACGCTAGCCACGTTAGCAAGACAGACGCGAACAGACGGAAATTTGGGTTTGAGTATTAGAGAGATAAAGTTTGGAAAGTTGAGGTATGCATTTGATACTTTATAAAGTTCAGGTATGAAAGTGATAAGTCTGGGTAAGTTCAGGTACCACTGAAATTTTTTTCTTCCTATATTCAATATCAAAATTAGCCCAGGTGGCCTCCTAGAGGAAGAGTTACCTTCACAAGCAGCGGATACAATAGATCAACTTCTACAAACAAGCAGATCTCCTTGTTGTCCTCAAGTCGTGCTTAATCACAGTTGATGAACTAACCCAAGAAGGAACCAAAGGACCTCCACCATTGCGCTACTTCGACCTCATTAGTGAGATCAGCATCAACAACTTCAGCCTGCGCCCAAACACATGCATTGTATACAAGAATCAAATCCGGCAGAACCAGGTCGCTAGTCTCCACTGCAAGCAAAGTGATATCATTGCAAAACCATGGTCCTTTGTCAACCGCCCTACGTAAGGTACCAACATCTTTGAATTTCTCCATGAAGCGATCATGGGTACACTTCCAGATCTTGATAGCTTCAGGGCCTAGTAATCCTTGCCATAGGCTTATCATCTAACAACCAAAATCTTGACCTATTTTTTTTGGAAATAGGACGGGAAGAAAAACCCTAATCACGGCAAAGCAGTAATCATTGGCTTCCTCCGCCACACCAACATAGAGGTCGACTTCATCGCAAGGGAGGTGAGGAGGAAAGGCGGCCATCCGATTGAAAAGAGAGCAAAATCCAATAGGTGTCGCACACCTAGGGCACGAAGCAAAAAAGGATCGCTAGAGGACAAAATGATCATGAATAGGAAACCTAGTCAATGAGGAGATAAGTGTGGGAGGAGAGTCAACTGGGTAGCAAATTAGGAAAAAATTGAGAAAATGGAAGATTGCCGATCAAGATGATGGCGACGCTCCTAGGGTTTGGGACTGGGTTTCGGTTTTCTTTTTCCTAGAGAGAAAAATTCTCTCGACTACCACTTTTTTTCCTTCCAAATCATATAAGTATATAGTATTGTATAAACTGATAGTTAAACTTCTCCAAACTAATTCCATTCCCGACTTGGTTATCATTCAAAGGTGGAACAACATTCTACGTTAAGGTTTTGTAGTCATTACTTTCTATGGTCTACTAAACTCAATTTTTTTCTTTTTGATATAATGACAAATTAACCATTAGATCTTTGAGGTATATATGAGTAGACCATTAATTTTGCAAAGTTTCAATCAAATAAAAAATTGTTAAATTGTTAAGGGACTTCACATCATCATAATTGATATATCATAAACATAAACCGTCTAAACTTGACAAATTTGGTACATTTACTGATTAAATCTTATTCGTCAACTTTACATTTTTCAAATTAGATGAAAATTAATAAAACTAAGCAGTCTATTCATTTATGTATAATCATCTAATTGTTGATTTTCAAAATATATTGAAAAATAAATCTTACAGTAACTGAGTAAAATACTCACCAAGTCCTTATTAGAGAATTTTCTATTAGAGTTTTTATCATGAATGATACCTCACAAAATGGTCATTCATTACTTTAGTACCTCAATTTTAAAAATTGTCACTTTAGTACCTCACATTCAAATTAATGCCTATGATAAGTACTTGTCCTTAGTAACACCATTGGCTTATTAGAAAAAAAATTGAATTTCAAACATTTTTTTCCAGTTTTTTCTTTCTATATCTTCTTTTTTGTTTTTTTTACCTTTCTCTCTTGCATGCAATCAAATATTTGGTTCTTGAAAAATGAACTTTTTTCAATAATTTTTCAATTAGTTGACAGTGTAACTAACGACATGCACTGATCTTAATTATGGATTACAATGTGACGTACTAAATTGATAATTTTTAAAAATGAGGTTCAAAGTGATGAATAACCCATTTGTGAGGTACCATTGGTGATAATTTATATTTCATTTCTGACTAATAGGTTTTGAATGTATTATTGAGATACAAGCATACAAGAAAAAAAATCTAGAGAGAACACCAGTCGCCTAAGAGTAGAAGAACAATGTTTTCTAAAAAAATATCTACCATTGGTGGAAAAAAAGGGTGAATAGCATTGGCGGCTTTAGCAAAGAGTAAAGATGTTGTGATAGTGTCGGGGACCAGCAGAGATGCGACAGTGATTGAGATGAGGCATTCTAATGCACGGGGCAGTGGACCATTGTCTAGTGGTCGGCGTGGACGTCGTCATTCGCTTGTTGAAATGCGTGTTCGAACTTTGCGGGCCTCCATTCAAAGCCATAGCAAGTGGAGACCACAGTGGGATTGTGTTGGGCAAAGATGGCATCGTGGTTTGCAGAGTTTCGATGGTGGCATGATGACGAAGCCAGGGTTGGCCGATCATGTGGCTAGTTCCGATGACATTGTCATGGCTAGACTTAGTGGTAGTTTAGAGGGTGTAAGCTTGTGATTGTGGATGTTGGCCAATTATGGGTTGTTGGGCTTGATGGGCCATGCTAGCTAGGGCTTTAGAGTTATGCATGACTAATCTGGACCTAAGGGTTTAATCGCAATTTTGGCCATGTCTTATCAAACTCGGAGGGAGATAGAGGTTCAGAAGGATCCTAATCCATGTCATAGTGTAGAGGTTTGATTGAAACTCATTGTCCTAGTTACGTCTACGCATTAATATAATTTGTTTCACGAGAATGTAATTAGGGTAAGGGAAGAGCTTAATAGAAAGTAAAAATGTGCTTAGACAACTTAAATCTTTTGTCGATTCCGTGTGAGTGAAAAACTAAAAGTATGTTTTCGTTGCTTATCCATAAATGAGTTTTAATTCAAACAAGATTAGATTTTAAATGTGGAGTTTGAACACGAAACGCATGACATTAATGATCACAATTTAAACATTTATTTTTAATAAATAAATGCATAAAGAATGATATATTATAATAATAATTTCATCAAGAAAAAATCGTCAGTACTATGTGGGAGTAGCAACTAGTTTTCCATCAGAAAATAGAATGATTTTTTTTTCAAAATTAAAAATATACGGTCAATGTTTGAGGAAAGAGAATACAAAATGAACTTTCTTTCGTTTTTCCTTAATTTAATGGCCATTTTTCTGTGATGGCTAATTTGTACGACGATTAGTGTTATTGAAAAGCGTTACTGGTCTAGATTAAAATTTAAAAAGGTAAAACTTGGTAATTCTGTATGAGAATAACCTCGGTGACCAGAGCCGTAAGGGTTGAGCAGAAGTACAAGGCTAGACATTCTTCCTGGCAAGCCCAGGCTGCCCAGCAGTAAAAGAAACAACTGTGCTGTCTTTGGGCACTGTTCATCTCAGTCCCAATACGAGGAAGTATGATAAGCGAATTGCTTTTCGATTTTGCTATGTGCAATTCAACTGGGTATTCTCAATACATTTGTTATGTTCTAATTGCATATGTTTTTTTCTCTTTTTTTTCGGTTTGTTATTGAAGGGCTATCTGATCTTGCTAGTCTGCTTCTGGGCTTTGGTTCGTCTTCACCTATTTCAGTACCAATGGTCCAACCAAGTACCAAGGTACTACCTTTATCTAAATACTGCTTACTATTTTCTTTTGTGAGTATTTGAGTACTATCATATTGCATTGGTATTTTAGTTTAATTTGATTTTTGTTTCTTTAGGATCTAAGATAATATTAAAGTCTCATCTTGTTCAATTTCTTGTATTGGGTCTGGTGCTGTTTTGATGTTATATATGGTTTGTCAGATAAATGAATTGACTTAATTGATCATATGGAATCATGAGAGAGAGAGGGAAGATAGTGCTACTTTTCTGGCTTTTATAACATTGTTCATTCTGGCTATTTCATAGGATGGTTCCAACTTGAGAAAACGAAAGAAACAAAAGGACTCGGTAGACAGGATTAGTGTGTTGCCTGATGAAATTCTGATTATGATACTGTCTGGATTGCCTGTAAAGGATGCACAAGCTACTAGTATCCTTTCTAGGAGATGGCGGTATATGTGGACTTACAGTACCACTCTCAACTTTGACGCTGAGAAGATTTGGTGCAGAATGTATGAGCTGAGTAGAATCTTTCCAGAAGCAGCAGAGCTGAAGAAGCGTCGCTATGTCGAGTGGGTGGACAGTGTGTTGAAACTGCACAGAGCCCTGAAAATTGTGCATTTCAGGGTTTCTTATGACATTGGTCCTATAAGCTCTATAGGTGAATGGTTTCAATTTGCAATGAAAAAAGGAGTTGAAGTGCTTGAGTTGGACTTTTCAGAATATCCTATTCTATCTCCATCGTGTACACCAGTGCGCTATGCACTTCACCAAAATGTTGTAGTAGGTTCTGCTTTGAGTCCCTTGTGCTCTGGTACTCCAAGTCAACAGCCTTGTGAATATGTTGGGTTTAAGTCCCTTAAAGTTCTTGATTTCAAATCGGTTAATGTTAATGGATTTACTCTCGAGTACGTCTTGTCTAACTGTCCAGTTCTTGAACGACTATCCGTGTCTGATTCCTCAACACTGGTTCATCTAAGAGTTATAGGTCCATCAGGAGCATTGAAGTACTTGGCGATAAAACGGTGCTACAAATTGAAAAGATGTGAGATTTCTGATGCAAGTCTTGTTTCCTTCACTTACGGCGCAGATAAGATTGACTTGCATCTTAACAATGTTCCGCTTCTTGTTGAGACATCCCTTAGTGCTTGCTCTTCCTATAATTTCTTAGATGTTGCCTCCAAGCTTTCTTGTTGTCTTTCTCGACTAGAGATTCTGAAACTGAATAATATGAGTCTGGTTAGTAATTTTTCTTGTTGTTATGCTTTATCTTTTCGTGGATTATGTTTGTGCCTTATTCATTTGTTTTCTAGATCTACACAAGGGACTCTGTATTTCCTATCTTACCTAATCTCAAGCATTTGGAATTAGCATTTAATGAAGAGGATAACGATGGTCTTCTTCAACTAGCTTCCTTCATGAAGGCATCTCCTTTATTGCATACACTTGTGTTGCAGGTATGTAGTTCACTATACTTGGTAGTTTACAGAATCAGTTATGGTATACGTTTATGTATTTGTATGGTACTTTTATTCATGTACTGATGATCTGAACTTTTAGTAATGAAACACGATAACAAAATTGTACACTAGATTAAATGTTCAGTTGAGATATATATGCATTGTTAGCTTTTGACTGCATTTAAATTTTTCCACACACATGCTTTTGGTGCAGTTGAATTCCTGTTTGTTTCGCCCACTTAATGTCCTTGTGTAAGCTCATTGCCCATTTTTGTTTATCTTTTGAGGTTCAATTTCAGTGCTATCATTAGCTGTTGTTGCAAAAGCATTTGAGAGAGGCTAGTTAGGATAGTAGTTTTGTTAAAGGTTCCTGTACCGAAACGGGAATTAGAGTTGGTAATAATCTGTCATTTCCTATGGTGGAAACATCAGAAGTCTCTATTACCAAGCAAAGAAATAGAAAAGAGTACCAAACCGAACAATATGAAAAGGTTGAACTTGATGCACATTGGTGATGAGTCCCTATTAGGTCACTGAATGTCTGGATTTTTGTTTGATTCCGATGGTGACCTTGAACCAATTTGTGTTATACATCGTTACCTTTCAGAAAAACCTCTTTATCGTTTTTTACTCTTTCAGTGAAGGACAACATTCCTTGAAAGTAGAATTCAGATTTAGATCTATTTCATTATAAATTCCCGGTGTGGTCAATGTTTTATTCTTTGTCTACACATGTTCTTATTTATAGAGTAGTAGCAGGACAAATTTTATGAATATTGTTGCATTTATATTCTTATTTGTTTCTTAATTTGGTGCAGTTAGAAAGCCTTTCATCAATCACAATAAAACGACCTTTCCCCAACAAGAGAGCTGCGAAGTTCTCCCATCAATACCTCAAGGTGGTAGAATTTGTACGTTATTGTGCTACCAGACGTCAGGATGAACTTGTGAAGTATGTGACAAAAACTGCAGTGAAATTGGAGAAAATCGTTTTTGATCCTGTCCATCGTGACCGGCACCCTACAAGAGTTGACAAACTACTCGTTGGACATGGAACATGGAGTGAAGAACGATCAAGGAGTAAAGTTCGGAAGCTTAAACGACAGTTGCTTGCAAGGATAGAAGTTGTGTGCCTCTAGTTACCTAGTCGGACCTGGCTGAACTGCGCGCAGTGCGTACCATGTAGACAAGGATGTTAATTATTCAGTCAAGAATGATTAGTAAGTATCGGATTGAAATACAATACTCTTGAAAGAGGTATGAACAATGACTTTCCGTTGTTTGTGCCATTTGCGATGGCCGAATTTAACTTGATCCTTTTTTGCTAGATGTGCTGTTCCTTTTGAGACTTGGGAGATTCCATGTACATACATGTACGTCGAAATTCTTTTGTAAACAGATACATAAACGACGCCGTGTAGATAGGCAATCCAGCAAAGGGATGGGGTGGCGGGAAACAGGGAGGGAGGGTTACGTGGCGTAGTTTCAGGGCTCCAAGTTCCGTTCAGTTATTCACCGACGGAAAATTCAGTTTCGGTGGACACAGCTCAAACATTGTTCTAAACAAACAAACAAACAAACAAATAAATCAAAAAATAGAGATTAAGAAAAATAAAAAACATGTAGAAACCAAAAACAACGAAGCGAGCGAACGAACGAAAGAGAGGAGGAAAGAGAAGAGGGAGGCAGGGCATCGAGCCAAGCCATATGTGGCTTCTGTTATCTCCCCTTTTTCTTTTCTTAGGCACAGACACACCTCCTCCTCCGGTGACTTCTCCGGCGACTTTCTGGGATTTCATGGGTCGGACTGTTCCCAAAAAAGCCACCCAAAACCACCAGCCTAATAATAATAACAAGAAGGAATATTCGCCGCCGTCTAAGGAGGAGGAATTGTCCAGGCCCACTAATAAGCCCAAGCCCACCACCAAGCCTTCACCGGCGGCGCCGCCTGTTCGTGCCCTAGCCCCTGTTCCTCATTTTTTTTTCTATTTACGTATGTTGTTATTATCGAATATTGCATGTCCATGTCACAATGTTTTGATGTGGTGCGTTGTTATTGTGCATGTAGGGTAATCAGAAAAAGGCAACAACGACGACCAAGCCGAACGAGAAAGAAGTAGAGCATTCTGTTCCCATGAAGGAGCTTTCGAATACCCAGGTTAACAAAGTAAGAGGTTCCCTTATCTAAACTAAACCTCATTTTTGGACTTCTTATGTTTATATGCATGTTGAATTAGTTAGCGCATCAATGCATTGGCAAAATTAGAACAATGGGCAGGCTTTAGTTTAAACATTTACATTGAAAGATGCTAACATGCGGAGGCTTTTATTGATCGATGCTTGTTTGAGTGAAACGAGTCGAGTACCTGAGTTGCGTTGTTGTGGATGAACAATGTGTTTATTGATGTTACAAGAACAGCTTCATAAATAAAATATTGAAATGACAGTATTCATTCTGTAATGGTTTGTGAATGATTTCATCTTAGATGATTGATCAAGCTGTAATGGGCCATACCGGAAAGTCCTCATCCACAAGGTCAGTGAAGTTTCTTAAATGGTTTCAAACTTTTCATGTCTATTAAGTTGTGATCACAACTCTGTGTTTTGTTTATCTGATCATTGACAATACTGTATTGATGATTTCCATTAATATATGCAGTACGCAATATGAGTATCCAATTGATGGCTCACCCTCACGAGGTCAAGCAAAGTCATCTGCTATTATTCGAGCACAGGAAGTTCGATCAAAGCTAGATTCTCAATTCCCTAGCTTTGTGAAGTCGCTTGTTCGATCACACGTAGCTAGCTGTTTTTGGATGGTAAGTGCTCTTGAACTAAGCTAGATATATGTGACAGAATTGCTCATGATTGGAGTGGTACATTTACATCCTTTAACAAGTACGCGTTAGTTTTACATCTAGCTATTTTCTGTACTAGGGGCTTCCTTCGCTATTCTGCAAGTCACACTTGCCAGAAAAAGATATTACAATGACTTTGGAAGATGAAAGTGGTAGACAGTTTCGGTCAAAATACATTGCATGTAAAACAGGACTGAGTGCCGGTTGGAGACAGTTTGCTGCTTCACACAAACTGCTAGAAGGAGATGTTCTGGTTTTCCAATTAGTTGAACCTGTAAAATTCAAGGTAATGGAATCTTATCTATATGCTCTTCATATATTGAGTTTGTTTTTATCACTGATCAATCCTGTAATTTAGATAGAGAAAGCGTAACTAATAAGTATTGGCCAGTATTATTTACCTTGCCACTATTTATTTTCACTGGTATCCAAGTTTATTCATCTATTACTTACCTGTGCTATCACTTTGCTTGAATTGCTGGCTTCTTATGCCAGTGACATTCTGCTACAGTATTCTGTTGGCTTGTGTTTTGAACTGTCATATGTAGGAAACGATAAATAGATGAAAGTGTTCTCAAGAGAGCTTGAGATAGATCAGCCTTTTCTCTTTCTATATTTTTACAATGTAATTGCGTCATCATATCTTCCTCATTGCTGTAGGTGTATGTAATAAGGTCAAATGATTTTACTGAAACTGATGGGGCTCTTCGAATGCTAAGTTTGGATTGTGAAACAAAAAATAATGATGCAGGCATGTTCATTCCCTTTTTTTCTTCAGTCTCAAGTAGTAAAAGGTTCATATATTAGTGAGTAATTGATGATTCTACATTCTTCTTGGATGCTGCATTCAGATAAAGATAATGCAGAAACAGGTGCAGGTGCTTGTAATGAGTCTAACAGGAAACGCACCAAGTCTCCTCCTTTAGTAGTTCAAAAGAAAAAAAAGACAGACTTGCAAGCTGAACACTCTGAGAATGAAAGTGAGGAAGTTGATTCGGAAGTTGTGGAAAGTTCTAGTATACGTGGGACAGCTCTTCAATTTGAGGACGTCAAAGGGTTCGAGAACTTCTACATTCTGGTCAACGGATTTCCTTTAGACTCCGAGTTCCCCGAAGATATACGAAGAAAGTACTACAAGCTGTGTTGCAGTCATAATGCATTTCTTCATGAAAATGTTCTGAAGGGCAAGAATGATAAATTGATTATAGGAGCTATCTTTGAAACTGTAAATATCGTTGATGGCATTAAAGCTTGCACCCTTACTACGACTCGAGATGATTTTGTGTGTTGGGACAGATCTCTGAGGGCCTTCCAGTTGTTAGGCATGAATGTGGGATTTATACGTGAGCGATTATGCCGGCTTGCGGACCTTGCCTTTGACTCAGAAGATGCTATGGAAGCAAAGGTTTATAAAGAAGCTAGAAAAGAACGAGCTCGAGCAGGACTAGGAATAAGACATATTGAGAAAAAGGTTCAGGAGTTGAGGGAGGCATGCCACGACTTCAGTAGTACTATCGAGAATCTGAGGTCTAAAGCTGAAGTATACACACACAGGTTCCAGGAAGAGGTTACAGCTCCTTGGTGAGGCTTCTCTTGTAAACTATAACCTCCTCTTTATGTGTGTCTTGTATTTGTTGGTTGTCTCAATCTCGTTGTGTAACCTTAAGAGATGGTCATTTGTGCTGGTGGAAACTAGTAGCTGTCTAGCTAAACCTGGTTTTTCGAACTAGAGAGAGGACACAGCAATAATGCTGAAATTGCCTCTGGGCCTGGGCATTTCAAACCGAAAACCGGTCGGTTCGGTTCGGTTTTCTTAAAATAATTGCTTGTTTCTAAAGAACTGAACCGATTCAATACAGATCGGTCCGGGTTCGATTTTGCTTGTCTACTCCATAGGAAATCGTCCAGAACCGAGGGTGTTATGTGTCGCAAGTTTATAGGCTAATTTTAATTGAATAGACCTTATTACATGGAATCATTGATATATATATATATCATCGAACCCTACACAATTTGCATCTCAGCTCACGCAAATCTCTCGCCCCCACCGATGGCTCCTCATTTTTTTATCTCGAGTTCTTCAAACCAAGTGCCTCTAATCTCCATATGCATCAAAGAGTAAACTGATTTGAACTTTGTCTCTCTGGATCCCTACTTTTCCAAATCCTCGAGGTAGCTCACAACCCTCACTCTCAAGTCTCATCTCTCCCTTGCTATAGTTGCTTATGTTTTTTGTGTGATCTATGTATTATTTAGTTTCGATTGGTTAGTGTTTCGATCTAGTATTGTTGATTGGAAGAACTTCAGGCTAGCTTGATTCACTATTGATATGCTGGTATTGTTGATAAAATTATGTTGGGTATTCTGTTTTCGAGTTCACCCTCGTCTTTAAGCTCATCAAACAACATGTGCATGGTCTGATTGGTCTGTCTTTGATTTCTATTCAACTACCTATGTGCTAGTTATTGCTTAATTGATACTAGTAATTAGTACTTGCGTTTTGCTCACAGATCTGTTTTGATCCATTGTTTTGCATAGTGTCGTTGTTAGTTTTGCCTAAGTTCATATTTAGTATGAACCCATCCAACCCATTTATGAATTCAACTAAAAGAAAAGGTATGACTTTGAGCAATCAAATTTTTATTGTTGTTGTCTAGTTCAGTAGCATATATAAATTCATTCTGGATTATAATTGATTCATTTCGATGATTCTTTGTTGAATTTCTTTTCCTTTACGACTTATAACTGATGGATTATTGTTGATCAAGGAGGAGGAGGAACCAGTGTTGCTGAGTTGCTGTTGTGAACTTGTGATAGCAGTCCGACTGTTGGTGCTGAACGTTTAGTGATTTTGTTGATGTTCATGCGTTTGTAATAATGCCCAGATTTTTATGTGTAATTCATTTTGTTGTGTTGTTTTATTTAGTTGTTGATAGCTATATAAAAATGGGTCGTATAAGGCCCATAAAACAACAAAATGGTCATTTTAAAGTACTATAGAAATTCTAAAAAAATCATTATTGACCAAAAAAACCCGACCTGAATTGAATGCTTCAGAACCGAAAAACCAATGAACCCGACCCGAACATGGTCGGTTCGGTTCTGTATCGGTTTCTCAATTTTTTTCACTCAACCCGACCTGAATACCTTGATCTCGGTTTGGTTTCGGTTCTGGGCTTTTGGGCACTAACCCGACCCGAGCCCAGCCCTAAATTGCCATATGAAAAGTCCTCATCTCATTTTCAAGCTTGGGTTTATGGCCTTCTAGATTTGGTTTTTGGATCTCATTTTCAAGCTCGGGTTTGTGGCCTTCTAGATTTGGTTTTTGGATCTAGGTTGAGGGTGAAAAAGAAGGATCGAGTTCTTGTACCTCCATGATTTTTGGGATTTAGTTGAACTTTTAGAACATAACTCTGCTCCCATGTTTTACATGTTGAGCTCCATGTAAAAGTATCTATTTGTTAGATCTTTAATAAGTATGAACATGCCAATTAAGAAGATAACATAGAATGGAACCCTTATCTTTCATAGTAATTAAGCAACGTATTGCTATTAAGATTTAAGAAGATAACAAAGGAATGGAACCCTTATCTTTCAAAGTAATTAAGCAACATATTGGTCTCCATCCCTTTACACTTGCAAATCTAGCAAGACTTTTATCCAAGATGTTCCATAAACAGAGTTCACAATCGTTTAAAACGTAACACAAGGTCATTAGAAAATGAGCAACAATGTTAAGCATCTAATACATTTGGGTGAGAGTGTTTTCCATGTCACAGTAGTTTAATAGGGTGTTCCCACTGAATCCAGCAGAAAAGAGTGAGTGAGTGAAGATGCATGAGGAAACCAGCTTTTATAATCAAGAAGCAAGAGCAGGGGTAGGTACCTTCTTTAAATGCCTCTCCAGTACATGAAGCAGTGTTTTTTTTCTGAGACTTTTGACCATCAATTCAATCAAACCAGGTAACTCCTCTGTACTCATTTTGACCAGCATCTTATCCTTCAGTCCTCTGCATGTGGCACAGATCCAGCCTCAGCCTCAGCCTCAGCCTCAGCCTCGGCCTCGGTCTAAAGAGAATTCATTCCTACACTAGCTAAACTTGAACAGCCATGCTTGGCTGTCGCATTTATAGTACCCAGCTGCCTGCAGTTGAAGCAGCATCTGCTCTTCAGCTCTTGTATTAATAATGTCATTTTCATTTATCACCAACACCTCCATTGTTTGTTTTTCAACTTACTAAGATTCTGTCAAATATCTTGATTCGTTTCTTGTATTCAGCAGCTTCATTTGTCAGTAAATACGAAACTGTTTCTTGTATTCAGCAACTTCATTTTAAACAAGTGATTCGTTTGTTTGGTGGATTAAATGCTCAAGTATAATACATTTGCTGTATGGACCAAGTTTTAGAAATTTGCCTTATAAAGTTTGCATCATCTTTCTTTTTATACTTGTGTCTTGAAGTAAAGCGTATACAAGCACATGATTTGTAGATCAAATTCAAGATCGAAGCCAAATACTCCATCTTTACTCGGAGAATATTTCAATATGATCACACGAGTACATTGATAAATCATAAATAGATAGATACATGAATGCTCCAAATAGGAGTGACCGAATTCAATAACAGAGAAACAAGAGCTTAGCATTGCAAAGGTTCTTCAACTGCAAACATTTTTGTACAGTGTACAGCCAAAAAGACCAAATTCCAAACCCGGAAATCTAAATATAAAAATCAGTACAACAGAAGAAACTCTAAATCCCACCCCTAATAGAAACAACCACAATCTCTAAATTTTACCCAAAACCCCCGAGGTTAAAAAAAAAACACACACACACACACACAAGAGTAACAATTAATCATCCTGGGTCTTCCATCCGGCCCCTCCAAATTTCCAAAATGAAAATAGCACTCCATACACCTCGACATTACCCAATTAATGCCACCATCAAGTTATATGCCAATCTCAAACCCTCTCCAATTTGACCCTCCTTCATTCAACACCTCCTGCAACAAGATCATCAAAAACAAAACCAACTTTAATCATACAAAACCTCAAATCCACGACATAAGTAGAAAATTGAAAATAAAGAAACCAAATTGGGTAAATGATGTATACCTGTGAAGAACTCTCATGCACAAGACCAGACCTTCTCCCTTCCCCTTCACTACCACTAATCTTGTCAGCTTTCTTGAACCCAATGTGGGTCGTCCTCTTCCGGCCCAGAAGCCCCTTCCACCTCGTAGACGCCCCCTTCGGCGGCCTTTGAAACGACACGTCGTCCCCGTCCTCCACATGAAGCTCATCTCTAAGAGTAGTAGTAGCCCTCTGCTGCATCTGGCTCTTGTTGCTGTCCTTATAAGGCAGCAGCCTCCCTTTGGAGAAAAGCTCATCAGCGCTCATCATGGAGTAGTTGGTCACAGAGAACTCAAAATCTGAAGACACTGGTGCCTCCCTTGAGCTCCTTTCATACCTAATACCATGCTGGGCATCAGCAAAGTCATTAGAGAATGAAATTCTAGGGCTCATTGGCGCATTACTGCTACCATTACAGTACTGACCCTTGTGCTCTGAGTTGTACATTGTGTGTAAACAGGCCATAAGGGTTTTCAAAACAGAAATAGAAGTTCAACGTACAGGAGAAGGATGAGGAGGAGGATACTTGTGTAATGTGCAATTCACAAGAAGCCCACCATGTGTGTGTATTTATATCCCGAAGGGAGAAAAGGGAGGGAGGTCTTTATGGACACTCAAAAAATAAAAAAAGAATTGAAATTTTAAAATCTATGCATGCATGAGAGGAGTGATGTGATGTTTTTTGTCATGACATGATAAATTGGGCATTCAATGAGTTGATGATGAATGTGGCCAACTTATTTCAGAGAGAGATGGAGTACGGTCTCCAAAGTTACACTGCTTTCCTTGGATGTGGGTGAAGTTGCCAAGAACCACTCTTGATTTTCTTTCTAACTTTTATCTGATTCCCCAGTAGAAGCTCACTTACTCACACTGCCTTACATGGAAGAAGGTTCTGAGAAACCGTTCCTCTGGTTATAATTTTTTTAAAGCCATTTGAATTTCACTAATACATTTTTTTTATGTGGGTGCACAGCTTCAAATGTACCCAGCATGTACAAATTGTACTGGCCATCAATTTGCTATAAATTAATCGCCCGCAGCCACATATTGGTGCAATTTTGGTGTAAATTAAATTAATGATCTTGATTTTAATGGTGTTTGGGTTAATTCACCGAAATGGGGTATACAGTGATAATCTGAAGCATGCATGCATGTTTTTACCAGCCTCATCAAAAATGTGAAAAAAAAATTAATTTGCTGAACCAGGAACAAATCATGAAGCACAGAGAAAGTGAAGAAATGGGACCGAGAGAGAGAGAGAGAGAGGTGGTTAAAATGGTGACATTGATCCCAGAAGTTTAAGTAGCTAGCTACTGCTGGCTTGCTGCACAGAAAGCAACATGAGCATTTTTGTTTTTTCGTTTTTCTAATTTGAATTATTTGAAATTGGTTTTGAATGTGTTTTCTTGACTTGAATACAGGGGTGTTAAATGTGTTTATAGTTTGAGGAAAGTGCAGGACTGGCCGACTGGTTTTTGGGACACACAGAGAGAGCAGTCACAGTGAGGCAGAAGAAGAGGGCTGGCATATGGTTGACTGGGCTTTGACTGCTAAGTAAGATAGGCACTTGGGCAGTGTGTGAACTGGCGATATCGACTGGTCAAAGGACCCACGTGACCAGGGGCCTGACCTGGCATTTTTCCCTGACTTCAATTTCACTAAAAGAAAAAAAAAAGAACATAGATTTTGAAAAAAAGAGAAAATTATTGAAATCACTTTATTTTATTTTGTAAAACGTCATTTTAGTTGTTGAACTATTATTTTGCGTATCAGTTTAATCATCATGTTGAAAACGGACATTCATTAAGCTTTACATCTTCCTTTAGTTTGTAGGGGTATTTTTGCGTATCAGTTTAATCATCATGTCGGAAACACGGACATTCATTAAGCTTTACATCTTCCTTTAATTTGTAGGGGTATTTTTGTCTCATCAATTTAAAAAGATCACAAAATTAAAAATCTCTCTCTCTCTCTCTCTCTCTCTCTCTCTCTCTCTCTCTCTCTCTCTCTCTCTCTCTCTCTATCTCTCTCTCTCTCTCTCGGTGCGAAAATACAGTAGCGGAGCAACACACCAATTAAATAGCCACTTCACATTACATTTTTTGCCACCGCCCTTCTCTCACTAACATTAGTAGCAGCCGCGCGATATCACTTCGCCATGTCGTCGGCCTCCACCAGCCTCACCCTCCGCCCGCGGCCTCACTTGAAACACCTGCTTCTCTCCAAAATCTCTATATCGAGATTGACCTGAACGAATCACACCGCCGTTTATGGATCATAACCCAAAGCTCTTCTCGATCCTCCTTTCGCTCCTCAGAACGGGGAATCTTCCAACAAAGGTCAAAGCTAAGACCTAATTTTGGAGTCATAATTTCTACAAAACAGACGCCCTTTTGATCAATTCGCACTCCACCTAATGCCAACCAAATCGTCATTCAATGTTTTTAGTTACCTGACAGATCTTAATTTCGTAGTGCAAATAACAGAAAGCAGTTGGAGCACCAACCAATTACAGCTACTCAAATATAATACGAACCAATTACCCATCAATCTCTCTCTAACACCTTTAGATATAAGCGAAAACGTGTTTCAACTGAAAAGAAAAATAGAGTAGAGGATCAAGCTCCACCTTTAGCGCAACAAAATTGCAGGGATTGTTCGAGTGGAGACAGTAAATGAAATCCGAATAAACAAAAAGCGAGATCTCAAATGAAGTGGAATTGCAGACAAGTCCGATCAACAGAAAAATGGAATTCTTCGTCTAAGTATAATATCTTAGAATATCTTAGACGACGAAAACATAATTCGTCGTCTAAGTTTGCACTTAGGCAACGAATATTTTCATTTTGTCGTCTAAGAACATATCCTAAACCTAAACCCTAACCCTCAACCCGGAAAGTCTTAGGCAACGAAACCCACAGTTTGTCGTCTAAGTAGTACTTAGACGACGAAATTCAACCACTTTCATCATCTAAGTGGAGTTTCACAATCTGACCTCTAAGAGCACGACCATGTATACTATCATAAAATACATATTTTTTTGTCGAGGGCATAGAGTAAATAATTCTTGGACTGTGAATGTCAACTGTTCAAAAATTGGACTTAGGAAGATTCGTATATCAACGTTTTCGTTTCGTTGAAATTTCGGTTTTATGGTTGATTACGCGGATCAAACCTTTAACAATTTTTGTTTTGAATGAAAATTAATCCACTTACATATTATGTTATGATGAATATATCCAAGAGTTATTTTGTCCAAATTCAATTTTGTCAATGTCGAAGTAGAGTGAATATAGGTATACGAACACTAAAGTTATACAATATATAACAAGTTTTTAGTCTTAAATAAATTTTTTGAGTCAAATTTCAATTAATTTATATTTAGTTGATAAATTAAGTTTTTATGACAAGACAAACGCCTGTAACTTCGAAAACGGGTTTACGAATTATTTTTTACGGTAGTTTTCTTCTTTTAACTATTTTTCGATAACCACTAAATTCATTAAATCAAATCCTAAACTAATCAGAGTTAGGTTGATTTTTTTTTACAATATTGTATAAATCTAATGGTTACATTTGACGGTTGATTAATGATGATTTTTAAGCAACTACCCAAAATTAATTTTTATATATATTTTAAAAATAATTCACATAGGCGTCGAAAACTAATAATTTTTGCCGCCTAAGTGATTTTTGTATAAAATAAAATAAATTTTACTTCGGTTATGAAACTAGTTAAATTTTGTATAAATTTTTTTCGCCTAGTTAAATTTATTTTAGTTTTGTAAATAGATTAAAAATAAAATTAAAAAAAATTCACTTAATTAGGTTATGAAATTAAATAGTTTCGTTGCCTAAGTGAAATTTAATTAAAAACAAATTATTTAGGCGATGAAACCAGTAGGTTTCATTGCCTAAGTTCAAAATTTTGACAGTTTTTTTTGCCAAATTTTTTAAAATTAAAAATTAAAAACTTGAACTTAGGAGACGGAAA